>JACXGI010006294.1:20395-35636 GCA_016801175.1 Esox masquinongy | reverse complement strand
TGGAGAAACCCAGAGAGATAGGGAGAAGTGGAGAGACCCAGAGAGACAGGGAGAAGAGTGGAGAGACCCAGAGAGAAAGGGAGAAGAGGGGAGAGAACCAGAGAGACAGGGAGAAGAGGGGAGAGACCTAGAGAGACAGGGAGAAGAGTGGAAAGAGACATGGAGAAGAAAGGAGAGACCCAGAGACAGGGGGAAGACTGGAGAGACCAAGAGAGTCAGGGAGAAGACAGTAGAGACCCAGATGGCCACTGAATTCTTACTGGGGGGAGTAGGGAAATCTTACTGGGAGGAGCAGGGAAATCTTACTGGAGGGAGCAGGGAAATCTTACAGGGACCGGTCACTACCCCACACGTCATGACAGACCCCTTCAGCCCTATGAGAGGAGGGCTTAGCTGGAGAACCACACCAGCCGGCATCCATCTCTAATCACAACATGCTGTATATAACCCATCTCACAGTCAAGTTCAAGTCCACATACAAATAAATCCAGACCAATAATCAATACCACTGGAATACAGAGGGGCCATGTCAAAGACAACACAGACATTCCATGAAATATTCAACAAAACCACAGAGTACCTGAAGATTGTGTGCAAATCCACAGCCGCATGATGTTCATAATTAAACACCAGGACACAACATGTACTGTCCAAAAGTAAAGCTCCTGTCGCTGTGGTCACACCTGTCTCCCCTAGATAAACAGCTAATAGGCTGCTGTAGCCTGTTAAGACCCTACTACCCTGGCCAGGCAGGACCAGCCTTGTCTGGCTGCCTGCTGGTAGGAGAAATTATGAGGAGCTGGGGAAGACCCAGACCAATCCAGTAGCCCAGTTAGGGTTTAAGCATAGCTGCCAAATGACTCCATTGACATTAGCATCTCTGCTCAATCATTTCAATACCAACATAATCAAGACAATTTCTAATATTATTTTTAAAAGCCCTCGTAAAAGAAGGATATTGATTTCCATCGCAGCACCATCTCAGATTGACACTGAAAGAGATCTACAGCTATTTAGAGACCCCCCCCACAGCCTCCCACCACCTGACCTCAACATGGTCAGATCTCAGGTCTGTTCTTCAGCAGCATGTCTTCCTCACCGTTGAAGACATGAGGATTGGCAAAAAATTAACACGCAGGGTACTGAATATTATATGACTGTTCCGCGCTCACAGTGACTTCTAAATGAGTTAGGTACAGCAGGAGATGAGCAGACCTGTTAGCTTCAATTAGCTTCTGGAGCTAATCCCAGTCCAGACTGCTAGAAGACCATGCCCTGACCCATAGAACCTGCTCAGACCCTTTCAGGTGACAGACCTCTCAGTGAATGTTTCCAACGTGTAGCATCACATGCTAAACACAAAACTATTCCTGACACGGGAAACACTCTCTGTTCTCCTATACTGTGTTTTTCAACATTTTCCTGAATAACATTATTATATATTATTAATATTTCTGAATTATTACTCATTTTCTTCTTGAAAATGGAGTGCTTTAATTCACATTTGAAGTACTCATCAAGGCTGAGCGGTGAAATGAATGTGGAAGGATACATTATATTTGCAAAAATGCAAAGAGCACATTAAAAATATATATCAATAATAAAATATTAACTATTAATTTCAAAAAGGTAATTTGCTGAGGCAAAAATTGCCTTTTCATTAATTCCATCACCTCATTTCATTTTTTTTTTCCAGATTACTGCTCTTACCTTCTTGAGTAGTCCTCTAAATAATATGATATCATTACGTATTGAACAATGTACATCCTATTTCCACTACAAAACACCGGAATGCATTCTATATATTCACTATCATCAGCCACGAAATAATACAAAGGAGCACCAGTTAGGCTCTTTAACATAGACCACTTCCCTGGATGGGATTTGCTACACAACATAGATACGTGTATCTGCTACACAACGTAGAAACATGTACTGTATGACATCCCATACTACTTTCGTTACTATAGCCGCTGACTACAGATTGGTCTTAATAGCAAAAAAAATACCACCATGAACAATTCAGTTCTTTCATGACGCTGAGATGTTTACATGCCAGACCTCTAATTCCCACGATCACCTTGGCATGGTGACCTTGTGCAGTGTAACAGCAGATAGCCGAAGCAGCGTGTGGACAGGACGCCACTTATCATCAGAGGAGGACGGGTGGATGGACAGACAGGCCTGTTTAATTTCACACCACCAGTGGCTAAAACCCCCGTTACTGTGGGCCCTCACAGTGGAAGACACACGGGCGTGGGGAGCAGCTGTCCCTCCATGTGGGTTTGAGGGGAGGAGGGAGGAGGAGGAGGGGGGAGGTGTGTGTGTGTGTGTGTGTGTGGGGGGGGTCTAGCTCTGTCATCGTCCTGTGAGCTAGTCACAGCAGAAGCCGAGCCAGAGCGCATGCCCAGAGTTTCACAGTCACTGGGGCTTCTGGTGCTCCTGGGATATCATTAACAGCGGTGGGAGCTGGGGGGTGGATGGTGGAGGGGCTGATCCGGTCACCATCTCTGTAGCTGGACGGAGCCGGGTTGAAGCAGAGGTACAGGGCTAGCAGGGACGATGAAGCTGCCGCAGGGAGAGAGAAAGGTCTGCAGTGGTCTGGGGGGCGAAGCCTCACTGCCACCAAGGCTAATGTCACTGAGAGCCCAGTAGGTTTCTAAAGAGCTTTCCATTGTTGGCGGTGTTGAACTTGAGCTCTGGCCTCCAACCCAGGGGCCCACCTGTCTCCCCCTAACCCCCCTGCTGCTGCCTTACAGCCCTGAACCCCTCTGACCGTACCCCTCTCTCTTTAACACACACACACACACACACACACACACACACACACACACACACACACACACACACACACACACACACACACACACACACGTTTCAGCTGACGTCTGCCATGGTTGTGTGAGGGGGGCTGAGCAGAGCAGTGGCCAGCGTCTTCCTCAGCCTGCTGAATAGAAGACGTGGTAATGAGAGGGCCCACAAAATGGCTGCTGCTTACTGATGTCCAGACACGAGACAAAAAGGTCAACCCTTTAATTCCACTTCTCTCTTTCTTTTGCTTTGCTACTTGGTCTGTTTTTCCTCTTTACTCCCATTCTGTTTTAATTTCTTCATCCTCTCTCTCCCTTTCTCTCTTTCTCTTCCTCCTTTTTTCTCTCTCCTACACCTTCCCCTCTCACCCCTCATTTGCTTCTTCCATCCAGCATGCGGATGCACGCTTATTATTTAGAGACAAAGGAAGGAAATCTAGGGAAGAGACAGGTGGCTGTGTCTGAGTGACGACAAAATCACCAGTCCAAAAAAACTGGCCCCTTCATGGAAGATAATACAGAGAAATAAAAATAACTGTGTTTCCTCCTTTCTTTGGTACAGCTCAGCAGGAAAGAGTAGCTGCTCCCCCCAGTAAGATTTCAACTCTCCATAGAGCTCCACGGTCCAGTCTGATATAAATTTTTTCTCACTCTCTCAACATCATTTTTCTCTATTTTTTTCTATGGGTCGGTTATGCACAGAATGTTCCAAATGCCTCTCAACTGTTTTATTTCTATTTTCATAATAAGAAAAACATCAAGTTAAAGAATATAAATGTTGATTCTGTAGGATGGGGAGCAGGGGTAAAGGCGTAGAGGCTCATGGGGACAGCGACCATGCTAAATCGGTAAATCACTCCATCTGGAAGATGAACGGCGTGTTTCGGAGTTCATTGCTTCTCGTCTCAGCCGAGTGCTTGGTGCGGTGGCAGTGGGGGCCCCAGCAGGCCGAGTGAAGGTGGCCGTTGATGCGGATGGTTACAGTAGAGATAATGAAGGAGGCCTGGTGGCTCCACTACACTGGGCGCTGGACACAAACGCTCCCTTCTCTGCCCAGCCTGCTGAGAGTCACAGAACACTGCCAGCCCCCAGCTCCCTTCTCTGGCCTCCTCGCTCTCATTTGTCTGTCTGCACCATCAGAGCTTCACAGCTCGGATAGTCCTGTTACTGTGTATACACACAAGTTCCTAAAGCAGCTCCTTCAATTATCTTTATTTATTGATCCACTGGCATTTAAGATGTATACAAGACCATTTGTACAAGGCCAGAGTTCAAAATTGAAATTCCAGTGTTTATTGTGGAGTATTAAAAATAGTGAGGACCAGAACAATATCTCAACCCAGTAAGATGTCTGCCTTTGGTGGAATGTCATACAGAAAATGCAATGAACAATTATGTGTTTTTATCATCAGGGCTCGGCATTAGTTGCCTATAAACATTTAATGTCCAACCAATTGTACTATGTCCTGTTCTAAAGGACAATGACAGCCTTAGGAAAGAGTCAGGGTCATTCCATTGGTTACACATATTAAAGAAAACAGACTTGTTTTTAATCCAACCACACTGCATATACAAACAAGAAAAGGGCCCCCTCACCTGATTTTCAAACTGGAATGTGGGAAAAACAAATGTAAACAAGTTGATAGAGTTTATCAAAATGACAGGCAATTAGACTTTGTCTGTGACCTTGGGTTTGCATTCTAAATGAGAGTCATTTCAGTGGTATGAAGCCATAAGTGTTAGAAGAGAAAAAGCCCAGCTTTACTGTAGCTGATTTCTGGACAGCCCTGAATTAAATATCCCAAAGTCTATTAGGCTAAACAGCCTGAGGAGAGACTTTCTTACTATGGAAAAATGACAGTAAACTCAGGCAATCACACTGCCAATCAATTATGCATGGATTATATTTTCAAAGTCTTAGACTGTGTAAAATGTCTTATGTTAATTTCTCTAAGTATACTTTCCTATTGGCTTCATTCCTTCCTTCCTTAAGATGCATCTGCTTCCCCTCTTATTGCCAATGAAAATGACTCCATCTCTAATGGTCTGATGAAATTAAAATGAATCCTTCTTGCGTATGCCTCTACCAGTTTTGTACACCTGGATTTGGGCACTTTCTCCCATAGTAGATCCTCTCAAACTCTGTCAGACTGGATGAGGAGCGTCAGTGAACTGAGATCTTCAGATCTTCCCACAGATGTTTCAAGTTCATCATCAGGTTCAAGTGCAGGCTTTGGTTAGGCCCCTTGGACATTTACATACTTGTCCCGAAGCCACTCCAGTGTTTTTTTGACAGTGTGCTTCGGGTTGTTGTCATGCTGAAAGATGAATCTTCACCTGTGCACTCTGGATCAAGTTTTCTTCAAGGGCCTCTCTATATTTTTCTCATTTCATACTTCCCTCAGTCTTGACCAGAAACCCAGTCTCTGTCGCTGAGAAGCATCCCCATAGCATGATGCTCCCACCAGAATGCTTCACTAGAGATATTTTTTTCATTGTTCTTCAGGCGGCACGTTATATGCCTTTTCTCAGAAGTGGCTTCTGTCTAGCCACTTTGCCATTAAGGCCTGATTGAAGCTCTGCATAAGTGGCCATTGGGTTCTTGGTCACCTCCCAGACCAAGGCCCTTCTTGCCCAGTTACTTATTTTGTTCAGACGGCCAACTCTAGGAAGAGCCTTGGTGTTCCCAAACTTCAACTTGAAATTCAAACTTCAACTTCACAATGATGTAGTCCACTGTGCTCATGGGACCTTTCAATGCTTTAGTGACAGAATTCTATCTCGGAGGTCTGCAGAGAGTTCCTTGGACTTAATGGATTGTTTTTTGCTCTGACATGCACTGTGAAGTGTGGGACCTTATATCAACATATGTGTGCATTTGTAAATCATATCCAATCAACAAAATTTGCCAAAAATTCACTCCAATCAAGTTGTAGTGACATCTCAATAAGATCAAAGGACATGAGGTGGTCTGAATATTTATGTACATAAGACACTTCAGTTTTTAATTTTTCAAAAATTGACACAAATATCTAAAAATGTGTATACACTTTGTCATTATAATACATATTTAATTAATTATAATTTAAGTGTATAACACAACAATATTGAGAAATCAGTCTGAATACATATATATATCTATATATATATATATATATATATATATATATATATATATATATATATATATGCACACACAAGAGAGAGCCAAAGAGAGCCAGAGAGAGAGAGTAAGAGGGTGCCTTCTCTGTTGAAGGTAGAGTAAGGGGGTCAGGGGTCAGTGTTGCCTTGTCCAGGGGGACATTGACCTGACCTGTCCGGAGATGGACTCATCCAGTCAGTCCCTGAGGCCCCCGCTGTGCTGTGAGGTGCTGATAATGAACTCAGTCTGGACAGGTCGTGATGGAAAGGGGCAGGTATTGGCAGGCCTGCTGACCACCCATCAGTGTAAATGAGCTGTTACAAGTGGTCAGTGTGTTCATAACAGGTCACCCTGTTGCTCCTGCAATACTGACCTGTGTAGTGTTAGTGTGTGTGTGTCTGAGAGAGCGCGAAGGAGAGGGGAAGAAAGAAGGAGAAAGTGAGAGAGAGAGAGAGCAAAAGTGAGAAAGAAAAAGAGAGAGGATCACAAAGTATCCTTCCATCTAATATACTTAAAAAAAAGAAAAGGGAAATACCACCATTCAAAAATATGACGTCACACAAGCCTATCTTAGACGCACACAGACACACACAAACCCTCACACATATACACACGAGTCACACACCCCTCCATAGAGACCTCTTGTCTACTGTTCAGTAACTTCCCAGACACTTCCTGATGATCCTAACCAATGGCTCCCTCTTACATTACATGCAACACAATACACCCTTACACACTAATTTGTTTTCTTTGGCTCTTTTTTCTTTCTCCGGGTGTAACTGAGACCTTGAATATATACAAATTTAATAGAGCTAATAGAATCATTATCAAATTCAGATCAATACAAATCCAGACCCAGCGTCCTTAAAAGCAGCAATATTGAAATACAACACTGTCTGCTCTTTCTCCATGTTCCGCCTACACCTGACACTGCTCTCTGACATGAATTACTGGACAGGCACAATACAGCTAATCAACCCTGCACAAAACAACCTTTATTAATGCATGTGTCTCTTTGATCCTGCATGGGAAAACTTTCAAAGGGAATGCAGTAGTTACTGTTTCTCAGACAACACAAATGTGATGCTTCCTGTTGCCTTGGTTGGCATCGACTATGTGGCTATGGTCAAACCGACCTAATCCTGTATGTCTCGTGAGGCGTAGGCCACAACAGAGAATTAAACTAAACAAAAAAAAAGTGTTTTCTCTCTCACTGTAATATTTCATTTTCATACAGACATATTGGGTAATTTTGTGTTTATTCTAAAAAAGCATGTTGAGGGGAAATTGATGAAAATCTATAAACTACACCATGAATCAATACAGGATAAAAATTGCAGCATACCTTGTTATTGGTAATGAGCTCATCACCCTCTATGAAAATTGGACCATCTGAAATCTCTTCAGGGTTTAGGGCTCAGACCCTCAGCTAAAATTTGATTTTACATTTTGTGCTGCTAACATTCACTGCACTGGTACCCAAGTGGGGTTTCTACGATTCAGGGTCATTTTACTGACCCCTAAGACTGGGGACAAATCAGTCATCCTTATTGTGATAAATCTCACAATTCATCCTGTAATTCACCAATGCAATTTTGATGAGAGAGAGTAGTAGGTCAAGTCAGTTTTTCTCTCAGTTTTAAATGTTCAACAGTAATGTCAGAATCTAGGGACTTTCAAGACAGTCCACACTTGTGTCTCTCATTAATAAAATATTTTCACATGCAACAATTAAAAAAATCAGCACTTGGGTAATTTTGACTTTTGCCTCAAACCCTGAGTGCAATAGATTTTTCCCATTCTTAAACATAACCATAAAAATATAATTAACAATTGTGTTAAAATTTACACACAGATATGATGCACAACAAAGCAAAAAATATATATTCTTATATAAACCACTTTGAAAAGGTTTCAAAATAAGGAAATCCATATTCATGGACATATTCAATACCAAACTCATCCTGTCATTCTCACAGGGCCGTAGGTCACAGTTTTTTCCAAAAGCATCGTTATAGTGTTAACTTTCCGGATTTATCACCAATTAATATTCAGAAAGTGAAAACATATCTCTCAGCAGACCATGGTTAAAGCATTAAACCTTAACTACGCACATGATTTCTTCTATCAATAATACAACTTTTGGCTAAAACTTCCTGTCCAATAATGTTGATGTTGACAGCTAACTGTCACATTATGAAGTCTGGCCAGAGTTCGATGTATAGCGGATGATGTCTAGAAGGGTATGTTATTGAATAGGTCAGCAGGTTGCTCATTTCCCCATGGAAAGCCCTAAGGACCGGGCTGGTCAGTGGGGACCAGTTTCTCCCACAGCCACAGGGAGAGTCCAGAGGGGACTGGAGGACACCCGATGTAGACTGGGGACTGAGATGATACCACCGTTGGAATCATCTTGCTGAACACCCAAAATACCACAGCCAATCTGACTCCTGCACAGATACTAAACACACACACACTTACACATAAACAGTACCAGTCAAATGTTTGGACACACTTCACAATTCTGGGTACACACACATATTCAATCTATTTTTATATGTATATATATATACACACACACTCAATATTAGTTGAATAGGCTGATGCACCAGTTAGTTATACATTTTAGATTTAAAATCCATGTATACCGCAAATAAATAATTTGTCTGAGTTTTGGTTCAAGTATATTCTACATTAAAAAAGTAATTACTTGGGTACAAATTGGGTAAACACTATTAGTTCTTTAACTGATGTAAAAGCCAGTAAATACAGATTCATGGAACTCCTGACAGAGACAAAGAAAAGGAAAGAGAAGCTGACCTGCCGCCAGGACGACATCAGAGAACCGATTTAGCACCACGACACAGCTTCTGCTGCTTCAGATAACTCATCATATTACTGTAGATAAAGTTGGCACTATATACATCCAATTGATCATTTATTTAATTTAATCATTAACAGTGATCAATTCCACGTATACATATCCCTAGACTCATCTGATTTAAAATAGCATACATAATAATATTACATTATTTGTATGTACATCAATAATCTGGCACAGATGTTACAATCATTTACCCATGCCAAAGAATTAAAATGGAGATCTAGGTAAATTTCTGTCTATTTTTTTCTTTGTTTAGAAATTGTAATACATATGTTTTCTTAAACTACAAATACTATTAATGGAAAACATAAAATATAAACAAATAGAAAAACATAATGAAGCAAAAACATCTAACAGTTTAGTTATATTATGCTGTAATTATCTGTTTTAATTCAAAGAAGGTGTATTTCACATATTATGATTTGAGTTCCAAATCATAATAACACTTTTTTGCAATAATTGAATGTTAGCCGAAATGTACAAAACATTTAGAATAAAATGTAGACATAATAGTTCTATTAAAATATGTTCTCATTTGCAGAAGAGACATTTAAAATAGTCCCAAATGTGTGAGCTCTCAGCATCTCCATCAGAGGACTAAAACACTTGATGAATTTAAGATAACGACCCCAACACATGCCCAAAACAGGCTGACCACAGAGACCATCTAGATTATTCTCACGTCCATTGCGGCTGAGCTCCACTGAGCATGTGCAGGCCACCCTTGACCTTTGCTATGAACCAATTAGAGGTCAAAGGTCAGTTGTGGACAGAGCCGTATCCCCAGACTCATTCAAACAAAAGCGGAGAAACATCTGTTGTCACCCTGAGCGTCTCCCACAGCTGCCCCTGTGAGTCGGCCAGGCAGGGCTGTGTCTGGGAACGGCCCAAAGTCAAGTGCAGGCTTCGCCATATGCTGCCGACTGGACACTGCACTCAAACTGGAACATGTTATCTGAAGGGAATCAGTCATCTTAAGTAAAACGTACATAGTGTTTAAAATTCATGTTAAGTAAAACGTACACAACATTTAAAATTCATGTTAAGTAAAACGTACACAGTGTTTAAAATTCATGTTACGTAAAATGCATACAGCGTTTAAAATTCATGTTGAGTAAAACGTAAACTGCTTTTTTTACTTCAACATATCCGTATGAATTTTAAACCAATGAAGAATCCTTGAAGCCAAACACAATACATTTGTCTGTTTTTAAGGTTACAAAAAACTTCTGTCAATATCTCCTATTGAACAGTACCAGCCATTTCCTTGGGCTCCCTCACATGCTTCAAACCTCTTCTTGTGCCTCCCCACACTTTTCACATTTTAAACTGGCACACATGATTCAACTAACCAAAGGCTTGATGATTAGTTTACTAATTTAATTGGGTGTGTCACTTTAGACTCAAAACAAAAATAGAAAATATCAGGGGAAGCCCTAGGAGAGTTTTGGGACACCCTGACCTAATCTATTTTCATATCAAAACAAAAAAAGTTGGGTTGTAATATCTGACAATGCCCTTGACTCAAGATCATATTTGTTCGGAGTTCGTAAAGACTGCTGATCAAAATCCAATGTATTGTATTAAAATAAGTACACTAAATGTGGATGTGCAGTCTCCTGGTTCTCCCAGACTTAGTCTCCAGCGAGTGTGCTTCATGTGGCTGAAGAGATATCCTGAATGAAAGTCTGGGTGGGGTTCACCCTGAGTCACCAGACCAATAGCATCGGCACGCACATATTCACTTCCTCTCCCTTCCCTCCCCTGCCTAACATTAGACTTTAAAGGAACTGTCAAATGATGTCAATACCTGGATCAATAGCTCAAGACGTCTCAGTTTCCCCTGCAGCCAATGAAGTGCATTATCCAGCTCGTCTCAGTCTCAGCACCAGTGCAGCTACAGGGGAGAAGCTGCTGTTACTTGGCTTGGTGTGGTCTCTCTACATACGGTGCATCATGCTACATTTCCCGCTGGCTAATGTGCTTCTGCTGATCTGGATCTGCTGGGCTCACGACTGCATATAGGTACCATGCATGGATCTCATCCATCACGCAGCAGGAGCCATTACTGTCATTTAAAATACATTTAAAACAAATCTAGGGCCTGAAGAAAGGGGCTCCTCTCTATCAGTCCAATCGAGCGGACATATCGCAATGTCTCTGCTTAAGTTTCGGCATTTTGTAAAACGGCTTAAGTGTAATGTTGAACGCTTACATTTTAGGCCTTCAAATTCTCTGAAATATTTTGAGAAATATTATGATATATTCATTATTTGCTGCAATGTACAATATGAACACGGTGTGATAATTAATAACAAATTATCTTTAGGTCAACTGATAAGTGCAAAGTTGTACTCAGCTGCAATGAGAGTTTGTGATATTATGGAATCCCCAGACTAAACACCATTCATTTGGGGATTTGTCTTGGGAACTAGCGAGGGCTAAATCACATGTCAGTGTGACAGAGCCAGTTGAGTCAGTCTAGAGAGGGTTTCAGAGGACATCAGTACAGAGGGTCAGCACCAAAGTCACACACCATCCTCCTGTGTTCTCAGGTAAGGCTCAGTAATAGACACATTCCCCTTCAATTCTCACCTAAAATAGAAAGCCTCCAAACACAACCTTAATTACATTCTACCCAATCACTGTTTAAATGTAACCTTCTCCCATTCGCTCCCAGCCCCCCTTCCTCCCACGTTCTCACCATGTGAGAGGGAAAATTAAGTGTGTTCCTCATGAGGTCTCCATGCATTTCAGTAGGTAGTAAAGAGGTCTGCAGGATATGGGATGGATATATTATGTATATGGGAAGCCAGCGGTGAGGTTTAAGGAGCCGGCTGCTTGGTCAGCACTGAGCGTACTGGAAATGCGAGCCGGTAAAGTACACACAGCTTTATAGATCCCCTTTGTATGTAACTGAGCAAGGTCTATTGACCTAAATTTAATTATTTTACCCCCCTCGCCTCTCTTTTTCCCCTTCCTTTCACCCTGACAAAGACAACCCCTCCTGTTCCAAAAAGAAAAGTATTTTAATCTGTATTTATCCAAAGATATCTGTTTGGATTAAGCTACTTGGATTGAACTGGTATGCTGATGTAGTTAGATAAAAAGACCAGTATGGATGAACGTCTCTACATGAAGGAATAGGTTTTCACCAGTAGCAATCATTTATTTTGGACATAAACATTTCTAAAGATTTAAGCTCCACACATAGCTAATGTAAAAAATAAAAAAATAAAGGGATTATCAGCATTACATTTGGGTTGTGGAGAAGTAAACAGGTATATCTGTCACCTCCCTAGTAGCAGACCGTGCATGAGAGCTGTGCTTGTAAAAGAAAGGGATGAGAGTATATGGAGAGAGGAGGTGTGCAGGCTGCATCCAGCCACCAAGCGTAGCCTTAGAGCCCTCCATCCTCTCTGGTCACATGACCAGGGTGCCGGCAACACATCCTCAGCACGGGGAGGGGCCAGCCCGCCGCGTTCACTGCCGCTTGCTCGCTCGCCACCATTTTGTGTAAGTACCTGGCTCATTTGTTTACCTGCATGATAGTAAATGTTTCATGGCTGCAGTCATGTCCAACTGTATTTGAATTTGATTGTTACCCAGAGCTAGTTATTCTGGTTGAGGTGAATATAGGTTACGGAAGGTAGATGGAGGGATGCTACAGCCGAGCCCGTGAATTAGTACACCCCAACCTCAGCCCCCCACTCCCCTTTATTTAGTCAATGTGGTCTTTTCTCTCCCTCTCTCCTTTCCCCTGTCCATTCTCCTGCCAGGCCCCTTTCCTCGCCGGGCTTCTACGTGTGAGACACATATGGTGCGGTGAAATTGCAGTCCGTGAGAGCATGCCTCTGCTTGTCCCGACTTCATCAGACGGATTAAAGAATAGGATGGAAAAGATACAAATAAAATGATGATAGCTGGCCAGGGTGTTTTTATCTCCTCTCTCTCAGCCTCCCCCTTCTGTTTTAAGAAGAGTGGAACATCAGATGACAGCCACTGGGTGGGGTACAGCGGTTTGTGAGGAAAGGTTGTCTGGCCGCTGAGCTGGACAGGGTATATTTGGCTCTGACAAGGGCTCACTACAAAGAGAAACCAAATTGCGTGGAGAGCGCTGTTCCTACCTCAATCTGGCCACTGTGTTCACTTAAAAGCTGTGCCCAATTAAAAAGGGAGTCGGGGGGTGCAGCAGGCATTTTCTTTCATGATTACTTACCCATCTCCTCTGATGTGTTCTCTTAAAAAAACAAACAAAAGACAAAAAAGTACCCCTGCAAGCAAAATAGAGAAGTAGAAGTGTGTGTGTGGAGGTGGGGTTATTACCCACTCAGAGCAGGGGATGGTTGGACCAGAGGAGAGGGAGGAGAGAGAGAGAGGTCACACCAAGACCCTATCACACAATCCCACCCGCTTTCATCTTAGCTTCATATGAGACTGATCAAGGGAGCAGGTCATTACAGGGCCTCCGTCTCTGTTATTACCCACAAACCAACACTACAGAGTTATTGCTACCATCATCAGAATTACCCTGAAATACAGTGTAACCAGGGGAACTACAGTCTAATGTACTTTTACCTTCCTGTACTTCACCCATATAGATTTACAGTTAACAACAATACAGAAGTACTATTGACAATAAGTGATACATTATCCATTTAAAATTGCTATCAAACAATAACATATCTATTTTACTGAATATGACTGTACAGCAATTTAATTACCCCGTAACAACAGGCTTGAAAGAGTAAAACTACTAAATTGTATATGGAGAATAATGCAGAATTTGAGGAACATGGTTAACTGGAATAAATAAAGCTGTATGTAAATGCACATTTGTTCAAACAATGCACACAAATATGTTTTCATGGGGATCATAGAGAATGCAAGTAAATAATAATAATATAGTGTTTTATTCTGGGATTTGACATGCACCATCCCTGCTCTCATATTTGAGACAACAAAAATGCAATCTTGACATCGTGCCCTAGCACCAGATAATATTTGCTGTTTGGAGACTGATTTTCTTTTGTTCCAGGTTTTTATAAACCCAAGACACTTGAAATTTAAACCCAGTTCAACAAATATTATTTGCCACAGGGCGAGGTAAATCTCTTGGCAAGGCCTTTCAAAGGCTTGGCCTGGGTTTGTTTACAATTGATCTTATTTAAAAGTGAATTTTTGTTTTAGTTTTCAAAGGCTTACTTTCTGCCGTGATCTTACAGGTCAACACAATGATGAATGGCCTTTTTTTCCATTTGGAGACAAAAAGTGAAATAATAAGAGCATCATTACAGACATGGCCCTGCTGCTCCTCTGGTCTTGTTTGGGTCGCCAACGCCTGCATGCAATATAAAACACATGCCAGCTCACATGTTCAACCACAGACAGCACCAAGACATCCTCAGACAGAAACCAAATCAATACAACTTACACTGATACTAATTATTGGGATTGATTGCAACTGAATCATTACAGTTTTAGACATGTGTGTGTGTGTGTGTGTGTGTGTGTATTGTATCAAACAACTGGCTCTTCTATTGTTTAAAGAAGTATGTTTTCTGTTCTCTCAATCAGCCTTTTGAGAGCAGAAGTGACATTAGTGACAGAAAGAGAAACAGACGGGGGGGCAGAGAGAGGGAGGTGACAGTGTTGTCAAACCCCCTTCTGGCCTAGCTAATTCAACCTCTTCACCCCTGACTATTACTCTACTGAAAGTAAGCTGGAGACTGAGCAGAGACAATAAAACATCATTCATCTTCAGACTTCAGCTTGAACTTGAATAGTTTACTAAATGCTGAAGGTGACCAGAGAGTCACTTGCTGCATGCAGAAGAGCAGAGGTGAGAGATGAGGAGGTGGAGGCCCTGGCCGGAGGAGGGGAGAGCTTGGAGTGTCCCTCTCCTTCCCAGACCAGAGGAGAGACAGTTAGGCCATGTTCAGAGGGAAGGTCAAGAACTGTGGGTCTGAGTTAAAGCCTGCCACTCCTGGGGAACACAGCGGACAAGCAGAGGGCAGCATCGTAGTGGGATGCCCCCAGTAAAGAGCCCTTCATGTGGACTACACCTCAGGGAGCCCGGGGGCTGTGGTGACCACACAACCACCAGGCTGGAGGACATATGGGATGCACTAAAGCATCTACTGAACACCAGAACACCTCGATGAGATACACTGAAACACACACCTTCAATAACCCCAGAACACAGTGCTGAGATACACTAAACCACTCATTCACAGACCCCAGAACACAGCGCTGAGATACACTAAACCACTCATTCACAGACCCCAGAACACAGCGCTGAGATACACTAAACCACTCATTCACAGACCCCAGAACACAGCGCTGAGATACACTAAACCACTCATTCACAGACCCCAGAACACAGCGCTGAGATACACTAAACCA
>JACXGI010006293.1:20310-42708 GCA_016801175.1 Esox masquinongy | reverse complement strand
GGGTATTGTGAAGAGGAAGATGCGATACGCCAGACCCAACAATGCAGAAGAGCTGAAGGCCACTATCAGAGCAACCTGGGCTCTCATAACACCTGAGCAGTCCCACAGACTGATCGACTCCATGCCACGCCGCATTGCTGCAGTAATTCAGGCAAAAGGAGCCCCAACTAAGTATTGAGTGCTGTACATGCTCATACTTCTCATGTTCATACTTTTCAGTTGGCCAACATTTCTAAAAATTATTTTTTTGTATTGGTCTTAAGTAATATTCAAATTTTCAGAGATACTGAATTTGGGATTTTCATTAGTTGTCAGTTTTAATCATCACAATTAAATGAAATAAGCATTTGAAATATATCAGTCTGTGTGTAATGAATGAATATAATATCCAAGTTTCACTTTTTGAATGGAATTACTGAAATAAATCAACTTTTTGATGATATTCTAATTATATGACCAGCACCTGTACAGTACTTTCTGAACTTCCCAAATATAATATCTATGAATGAGACAGACTGGTGTCTTACACTATTAAAATGATATATATGTTGTCTTTACTTTAACAGAGAGTCTCATTTAGTCCAAGGGCTCTTTTGAAAGTTGCCCTGCAGATGTTTCACTCTATGACAAGAGAACTACCTCTAAAGGAGCCTGTTACATGCAGGAGCCTGTTATGTGCTGTATGTGTATATTAGAATGAATTGGCCTTATGTTCTACCCAAGCTGGCATTCACAACAAGCATAACAAACACACAACAAAATCCTGTGAATCAATAGAACTACTCTATTCCTAGGTATTTATATCCCAATAAAACAAGGCATGCAGTTGGCTGAAACTAGCACCTGTCACAGACACTATAAAGAAATCAAGAACCACGCTTTCAGAAGAAAAAAATAAATCCATTGGCCTTTCCCCTTCCCCTTTGCTTCTGTCTCTCATGGTCAAAACATGGCTCCGGGTGACATATAGAGAGGGAAGTGCCTGACTTGTCTGGCACTCCCACATCAAACTAGAAAATGCTGTTTGGGTAAACAGAATTAGCATAGCTGGAAGCATAGCTATGGAATAGTAAAGCCCTGGAAGAAAAAATGATGTTCTAGAATAAAATTGTTTCCCTTTCTTTTATTTCAGGACGGCGTTTACTGTATATAATTTAGAATAAAGATTCAGATTGTCTGCCTTCAGGGTCTGCTGTCTGGACCTTCCACATTTCAACTCTTGTTATGTCCAATGACTATTGACTAATAGTATGTCTAATGGCTCCGCTAACATAACCACAAGTCTCCCTATAGAGAGGATTTATCAGAGACTTGTAGGAAGAAGAGAAAGTGGGCTGCATGAGGTTTGTGTGGACAGCCTCTGGGATCCATTCTTTCACGGTAGATGAAAGAGAAATTGTCTGACCTGTCACTTCCTACTTCCAGTGCAATTCTTGGTCTGTTCACAGTGATGCAACATTAGGAAACATGTCGGCAAAGAATGTTTCACCTCCCCTCTGACTAACCTCCCCCTCTGTCACCCCTTCCAGGTGCTGCTGCGGCCGTCTGATTGGTCAGCATGTTGGTCTGCCCCCAGGTATCTCCTCCAGTCAGAATGACAAGGCAGAGCGTCTGGCTAAGAATGACAGTCTTTCTGAGAAATGGTCTATCAGCAAACACACCCAGCTCAGCCCCACCGACGCCTTTGGAACCATCGAATTCCAAGGGGGGGGCCACTCCAACAAAGCCATGGTGACTGCTTTCCTGATACATACATACCGTATATGGATGCATATGGGTAGTGTATATATATAAACATACACTACCATTCAGAAGTTTGGGGTCACTTAGAAATGTCCTTATTTTTGAAAGAAAAGAATTTTCTTTGTCTATTTAAATAACAACAAATTGATCAGTCATACAGTGTAGACATTGTTAATGTTAATGACTATTGTAGCTGGAAAGGGCTGATTTTTAATGGGATATCTACGTAGGCTTATAGAGGCCCATTATCCGCAACCATCAGTACTGTGCTCCAATGCGACATTGTTTTTGCTAATCCTGGTTTATCATTTTAAAAGGCTAATTGATCAAAACCATTTTGCATTAGAAATACATTAGTGTCTAGTTTGAGAATGAGATGCCACACAGGACCTCAGCTGGCAGCTTCATTAATTAGTACCCGCAAAACAGTGAAGAAGTGATTCCAGAATGGAGGCCTTCTAGGCAGAGTTCTTCCTCTGTCCAGTGATCTGTGTTCTTTTGCCCTTCTTAATCTCAAATCTTTTTTTGGCCCCCGAGACAGGGCTTTTTCTTTGCAACTCTGCCTAGAAGGTCAGGTTCCCATTAGTGCCTCTTTACTGTTGACGTTGAGCCTGGTGTTTTGCGTGTACTATTTAATGAAGCTGCCGGATCTGTGACACTCTAATGTATTTGTTCTCTTGCTCAGTTGTGCACCAGGGCCTCCCACTCCTCTTTCTAGTTTTCTAGGTTTAGAGCCAGTTTGCGCTGTTCTGTGAAGGTAGTACTACACATCGTTGTATGAGACCTTCAGTTTCTTGGCAATTTCTTGCATGGAATAGTCATCATTTCTCAGAGCAAGAATAGACTAGTTTCAGAAGAAAGTTCTTTGTTTCTGGCCATTTTGAGCCTGTAATTGAACCCACAAACGCTGATGCTGAAGATACTGAACTAGTCTAAAGAAGGCCAGTTTTATTGCTTCTTCAATCAGCACAACAATTTTCAGCAGTGCTAACATTATGGCAGAAGGGTTTTCTAATGATAAATTAGCCTTTTAAAATGATAAACATGGATTAGCAAACACAACGTGCCATTGGAACACAGGACTGATGGTTGCTGATAATGGGCCTCTGTACGCCTATGTAGATATTCTATTAAAAATCAGCCATTTACAGCTACAATAGTCATTTACAACATTTCCAATGTCTACATTTTATTTCCGATCAATCTGAAGTTATTTTTATGGACAAAAAATTTGAACCCAAAACCTTTGAACGACAGTGGGTGTATATACACACACATATACAAAAAAAGAGACCGATTCCAATTAGTGTATTAATTCATAAGGAACAGCTTGATTGGACTCTCTCAATTATACCATAATGTATATTCCACATTAATGTGATAATCCTTTTTCAGTATGTGCGTGTGTCTTATGACACCAAGCCAGACCTCCTGCTTCACCTGATGACCAAGGAGTGGCAGCTGGACCTTCCTAAGCTGCTCATCTCGGTGCACGGGGGTCTGCAGAACTTTGAGCTGCAGCCAAAACTCAAACAGGTCTTTGGCAAGGGCCTCATCAAGGCTGCAATGACAACCGGAGCCTGGATATTCACCGGCGGGGTCAACACAGGTGGGCTGGGTGGGTGGAGGCTTAGGACAACCAAGTGTTGTGTCATTGTCACACATTACCATCTACACCCCTGCCTGTCGCCGCTGGTGCTGTGTGTTGTTGCCGCTGGTGTGTTGACCGTCGGGTGTGTGAAAAATCGACACACGTGCCAATCATTCAAAAAAAAACATCCAAAAACATTTGGCCTTAATATCAGTGCAGAGTGTTAACTTCAGCAGGGTTAGGATTACTGATGAACAGAAGGTGAAGTGATTAAGGAGTGACAGAAATTGAGGGAGAGAAGTTAGATATAACTGTTGGTATTGTCTGCCTGCTTGAGCCATTAAACCCCTGAAACTTATCCAGAACACTGCTGCCCACCTGGGGTTCAACCTTCCCAAGTTGTCCCTGCTCCTCAGTGGCTTCTTTCCTACAGAGAAGCTGGGTAACTATACCTTTTCATTCTGCCGCACTTGGCTTCTCAGTCATTCCACACCTCTGGAGGAGCAACGTAACAATGTCCTGGCACACGAGGACAGCATTCTCTGCCCCTGCTTTGCAAATAGCAACTTCACTAAGTAAAATGCATGCACTTGAAATGAACACACGAACCATGCATTTCTCTCGTTAAGAGCGTCTGTTTAAATGTTGAATGTAAAATACAGAGGAAGAGAAACAAAAGTAAAGAAGTCGACATAGAAATGAGAAGTGAAAGGCTGGGGAGATGTGAGGGTGAATAATTGATGGAGAGGAGGATTTTGGGGACATAAAGAAGTGGATGGTGAGCGTCAGTTAGAGGGATGAAATGAGGTTTCCCCAGGCGTGACGGGGATGGGGGTGGGGGGGGGGGGGGGGGGGGGGGGGGGGAGAGTGGGGGATGTGAGGCATACCTGCCTGTCGCTCCGTCTCTCAGGGCTGTGTTTTTTTGCCTGACCGAATTTATCTTTCAGTAGTGGGAGTATCATCTAAGATCAGTCTACGTATAAATTCTGACAGAATGTCCCTCTTTCTTTCCCTCTCCATCAAACACACACACACACACACACACACACACACACACACACACACACACAACTATCACACTCGTATGCACAACATGTTATCTATCGCATGTCACAAACATCACCCTTTGTTGTCTCTCTCTCTCCCTTTTGGTCACATGTCACAAACAAACATCCAGGCGTGATCCGGCATGTGGGCGATGCACTGAAGGACCATGCCTCAAAATCCCGGGGGAAGATCTGCACTATCGGCATTGCCCCCTGGGGCATCGTGGAGAACCAGGAGGACCTGGTGGGAAAAGACGTAAGTTGCGGTGTGCGTGTTTACACGCGTGTGCCTGAGAAATCAAGCTGAGACTCGGGTCTCATTCGCGGTGGCGCCCTGACGTGCAGCACTAACCAAACCAAACACACAGATATGTAACGCACATTAGGAGTAGCGATCACAGTCAACAATAACGTGGTCATTCATGAATTGCTTTGTGGGCAGCAGAACCTCTAACTCAAGGTTACTCAGCAAGACATTACGTGAGTCGGGGGGCGGAGTAGTCAAAAGGGGTTTTGCCTAACACTAAAAGCCTGCAGTCTCTCTAGGACAGTGTAGGATGTGTTTGATAAGGCTGCCTGATAGACTGCATCTGGAGCTTTCAATACTGATGCATGCATACATTCACAGGTTTTAAGTCACTCACACCTCTGTCGTGTTGTTTCCATGGTCATTAGCTTTCTATAAACGCCATGGCCATATTGATGACCGGAAGTTGAACGGGGACAAAGTGAGTCAAGAATGGCTAGGGATGCTAACTTTGCTAGCAAATATCAATTTGGTGACATCACAATGATGACAAAGGGTTTAGCTAGTAATTAGTTGCCATCTTCATCAGCTCCCATTGAGGATGCATTGAGCCGAATGCTCAGTTGGATATCAGCCCCAAAAGGAATATTCGAAACAGTATTGTGACAGCATGTAATATCTATGAACACTTCACCATAATTTAGAATAAACATAAAATTGGTCGATAAAATGTTCTATCCATACTGAGACGACTGGCATCAATTTTAACCTTCAGCTTCTTCACCAACTCAGCAACTCGGGTTTTAAAAGAGGATTGTCATCTAACCAAATCCCAAGGTAGTTGAAAGAAACAACACAGAAACATCAAGAGTAGTGATTTTTAAATTATCCAATTGTAGATTTTGGGACCTAAAGAATAGCATATACTTAGCATTTTACTTTCATTTAGCAGCAACCTATGATCCATAAGTGAATTTAGTAGTATTTGGATGTCAGACTTCATGTGTTCCATTGCTTTTGCAAGAGATGGAGCAGCTGCTTGCAGTACTGTGTCATCAGCATAAAAATAAAAATCATAGTTTCTCACAGAGTTACAAATATCAATTACATACAGTGAACATTAAAGGAACCAAAATGTACTCATTTTATTTGAATCCAATCTGATATAATTGCAGGGATTACATTGCTGAGGTAATTCTGAAACCACAAGCAGGTGTCTATAACCAAGCCAAGTGAGGTCAGTTTTGACCTGTTAAAAACATACTTTGACAGGTCAATAAATACAGCAACACCATTTAAATTTCCTTCCAAGCCGTTGGTGAAATAATTAATAACCAAGTAGCTGTAATAGCTGTAGTATCTATAATAGCGCTGTGTCCAGGTCTAAAATATTTATGTTGGTATTTGCTTAATATGCAGTTGTCAGATGACCAAGAACACAACTGTATACAGCTCCGGAAAAAATTAAGAGACCACTGCACTTTTTCTTTCCTTTCCAAAAAAGTTGATTTTTTTCCGGCGCTGTATTTACCAATAACAAGACAATTTAGAGATCAGATTATAATTGTCAAGGTCACTAGTATGCCCACCCTTATGTAATGGCAGCACATGGGTGGTTTTCTAAAATTAGAGAAAAAACTTGACTATCAACATAAGAGTGTTCTTGCATAATTAGTCAATTATAATTTATTCCTCTTTCAGTTGGGGTGGATGTGGAAGTTTTGTCAAAGAGAGCCTGCTCTCTCTTAGTATGTTTATTAATAATTAATTTAGTGTCCAAAACTCTCTTGTGGCAGTGTGGTGGATGAACAGTTGTGCAGAGTTTTCACAGTTGTCTAGAATTTAGCCGGATTCCCATTACAATCAGATGTGGTAGTAGTATATGGTAGTCAGATTTTGCTTTCATAACTAGATTTATACACACATTTCTCAATTGTTTGAAAGTCTGTCAATCATAACTTGAAGCTGTGTTTCTTGCCTTAGCCATGCCATATTCATTTTATCAATAGCATCAGATATGTCAGATGTTATCCAGGGGTCGGATCTGTTCCTCACTCGTACTCTTTTATATTGACCATGCCCATCTACAATGGAAGTGAAAAGCACTAGTGAAATGCTCTAGAGCCAGCTTAGGTTCTGGTATAGCCCGAAATGCATTCAAGGTTACTTTGGTAAATATCTTGTAAGAACGTTTATTCGCTAAAGTATCTGATGTTTCTTTCAGTGATAAAGCAACATTTATCCGTCTGGATCCCTATCAAACACTTGACAGAGGCAGGCTATTGTCTTTGACAATGTTTTGTATTAACCTGCTGATTAAGTGGAATGTGCTGATGCTGAACCCCATCGCGTACAACAGGTGGTCCGACCGTACCAGACCATGTCCAACCCACTGAGCAAGCTGACCGTCCTCAACAGCCTGCACTCCCACTTCATCCTGGCCGATAACGGGACAACAGGGAAGTACGGCGCTGAGGTCAAACTCCGCAGGCAGCTGGAAAAGCACATCTCCCTGCAGAAGATCAACACACGTAAGTGTGACCACTGTGGTGTGGCTGTCTCCCCTGCTTAACTGAATGCACTGACTGTAAGTCACTCTGGACAAGAGTGTTGGCTGAATGACTCAAAGGTGAAATGTGATCTAAAATGAGTGGAGGCCACCTCTATCAATCACAGCTAGAGCCAATGACAGGCTGTGAAAAAAAGCAAAATACTGGCACAACGTACACCGTTCAAATTATGACCTCCCAACTTTGCTGTATTCAACACTTGTAGAGTGCGTTCAACAACTTTTGTGCAGGCAATTCCCTTGTCATTTCCTCAAAGTCATATACCTTCCTTCTGTTAAAGCTGATGGATGTTGGTAAAGTACAATAAACCAGTGACTGACTGAAAGACCTCCTCTGAACTTACAGTCAAATGGGGCCATATATCTAAAATAAGAGCGTAATAAAACAATTACAGTATATTAATGTCCTGATATACTGTACATTGCATTATGTAATGGTCCAAAGTGATATATTGCAGATGAAGGAAACCATCTTGTTGGTTTATTCAGCATTTATAAATGTTATCCTTTTTTGGGGCCCTATGGGTGTTACTGTTCTATCAGGTAGATTGAGTTCATATTTCTGTTTTAACAGAGACAACCTGGCCAGTGTTTCATGTTCATTTTCATGGTGGTGTACTGGGAGATGGTGCCCGAGGTGATACTCCTGAAAAGACTTTGAAACCGGCCCTCTCTCTCTCTCTGAGGTTTTTCTCTTAACCACGTACTTAATCATCTGACACAGCTCATTGTCTCCTAAACTGAAGCCAGTCATATTCCTTCTCCACTCCCTTGTGTGCAAATGCTTACGTGTGTGTGTGCATTGTAAAGAACGAGCACATACACATAGCATCCTCACCAGCTGGTGACGAGAGCACAATGGATGGTTTTTAAAGGAACTGAGTCTTCTCTGTCAGTTTGTTAGCGTACACTCCACCAATATTATTTTGGAAGAAAGATTGTGTTGTCGTCAGTGTGGGGCCTTTCTCACATAACATTTCTCCTACTTCAATTTCCGCTGTATTATTGTGGAGCCTGAAAACCTAAATCATTTTCATAAAACACATTTTATATGCACATCTTGTTGCCGCCACTCTTGAAATAGACAGTCATACAATTTGAAATGTGCAAAGCCTGAAATTAGTATGTATATGAAAAATGTATTTATTTTAACCAAGCAATGATTTATTGTGCCTGTCAGCTGGTTTTATAAACAAAGATGTGTTCATTTAGGTCCATTCAAGTATTCTATGCTCATTAAAACACAGACGCAGGTACACTTAGACAACATTTTTCATATTGCACAGTGTATGATAATAATGTTTTGTTAAATTATCTCTAATAGAACACCTACAGTGTCACTTCATGTCCTGACTTCTTCAGAATACGATCAATACATTATCCACACAAAGTCCAAGTCCTGTTACAATACCAGCAATGCAGTACTGAATTATCAGTGTACGCATACAGTAAATGTCAACGCTGTTAGTGTGTAAAGATATACACTTTTCTGGGCATTGTTGCAAGCATTTAACCCTGACATATTCACACTATAATTATTTTTAAATCGCCACATAGATACTGCATCGTTTATATTCACTGCTCCGTTTTTTTCCATTCACCTAAACCGACCAAGCCACGACTCAAGCCCAGAGGCTAAGATGGCACCCACCAATGGCAACAGTGAAGTCAGCAGGAAGAGACTTGCCTCCTTTCTCCATCCTGTCATGTGACCTATGGGCTTCCCTTTGTCATCCTATGCCTGGGCTCATATAAAGGGGGCTGGGGAGGCAAAGGGACGCTTAGTCGTCATAACAGCATCTCAACAGACCATTCATATCGCAATTAACAGCATCCTAACACGCAGACCATTCTCAACCAACTTACCATCAAGAAACCAAGCAATATACTATCCACAAACCATTCCGGACCAGATGACTAACCATCACTATATTAACAGCATTCAAAGTGACAATTCAGAAAATAACCCTTGATAGCTGGCTTTCTCATACTCATTTAAAGCCTGGATACATTTAATTAATTCAATTGTTAGAAATGCCTACCAACATTTTGTTGAGTCACACTGTTGGTTTTCTGCTCACCAACCAGGCTATTATTTATTAATGCACATTGTAATGAAACATTGCAACAGCAAACAAAAATTTGCTTTTCTTATTGCCCAAGTTCCAATAGCAACCCCCGTTCAGACTGTTTTATTTTATTTTGTGCCTGTAGATAGTGGACCGTTTCTTTATTACATTACCTGTCCAAGGTCAATAGAAGCCCATTATTTTCCCTCTCAACAGGATTCTCTAGAATGTCACCCAATCCCAGGTTCACAGAGAAAATATGATTACAAGAGGAAAACATTTATTTTGACTGGTCACACATTGGAATGAAACAAACACAGAGATAGATATTCATTATCTGCCTGGCCTAAAGTATAGTCCCTTTGCAAACCTGCACTTACTAATCTCAGTGGCTATCTGTTACACAGCACAGGTGAGAAAGTGGGTAAACAATGATCGTTGTAATGGTCGATGTAAAGTAAAGCTACCTATAATTTCAATGTTCCCCATACTTTTGATACACTACACTACCTATACTTTTCCCTTCTACACCAGAGGTTTGCAATATTGAACGTGGAGTGCTGCAGAAGGCTGATGTTTTTGTATTTAACGGACCTAGAAGACCAGGTGTGTTGAAATGGGATAATCACTGAACTGATCAGTTAGCCCTAATTGGGACAAAATCCAATTCCTGTGTCTCTCCAGGAATGGGCTGCCACACCTGTACTGAAAAACATTCTCCCTGTATCTCTCCTAGGGCTGGCAATTGCCGGGAACGTTAACATACAGTATTATCAGAGTACTTAGGTATTATATGTGTATTGCAATATCTGAACCGGACTATTTAAATAGAAGATTGAGAACAAACTATTACCTTTCCAACAGTGTGACTGTATCATTTTCGCCCAATCACTTATTTCTTCTGTAGCTATAACTGTACAAAGTAGCAGTAAAAATGTTGTCCCCAAGAAATGATGCTCAGATCCCCTGCACAAACTAAGTTTGTAAATGCCAGATTTCTATGACAAGAAATGTCTGAGATATCACGTGGGTTAGCAAGACTGTGTGCCAAATATAATCCCTCTGAGTCAAACAGATCAAGATAAATAATGTGTGCCCTTTACAATGATATGATTGTTCTTGCATACTCTGAGTCTTGACATTTATTGCAAGATGTCATTTAAGGTACAAATCTCACAAATTATAAGTACATGGCGTTTAACAGAAGTCTTAGGTTTTATGGACACAGATTAAGCCTTCTTGACTAAGAAATTATGTCTTATGGATTCCAGGACTAAATCTGTGTCTGTGAATCCAGCACTAAATGGCCAAAAAAATCCATCCTGGCAGACCTTGAGCCAAATGTGTTCCTTGTGAAAAGAGGGACCTATGTACCATGTTTATAGCTGATGAAGGACGTGACCTTATATAATAACATTATCAATCGTTTGTTACAGCACCCACATCTTACGAATCTGTAGAGTTTTGAAAATATTAAGGCAAGAGACATAATTCACCCAAGTTTTGTCAAAATTGGGCCGGTGTTATCTGAGAAATCGCGTGTGACACACTAATGTACTTGCAGACAGAGTTCCATAGTCACCTCTCCTATCTCATTGCGTGGGACGAAAAGTTCTTATTTTCTGCCCACTCCATATTACATGAGTCTGTGGTGGCTCGTGTACTACTGTGAGTAAGTATCAAGGGGACAGCTTGACTCCAGCTGTGGATAAATAGAATAAATGGATAGAGACAGCGCTTTGGGCATTGTCTCACGTTGTCTCCGCCTGCACTTCCGCGTACGTAATGACGCCATCTGACAAGAGACAATGGGCTTTGGGCGAGGGGTTGTTTATGGTTGCGCTAGCTAGCACGTTCACACGTCAGATAAGATACATGCATATGTGCTCATGACATGGTCCAGCAGTGGCTGGAGATGCGAGTCCTTGACTAACTTCCTTCAAAACCCAGCGTTGCGTGTCAACAGCCTTGTATTTCTACAGCTCCTGTCCTCCCTTGTCTTCCGCTACAACATCCTTTCCTTCCTTCAGCCCCTTGTTCTTCAGACTATTGTTTTCCGCATTATATTCTTAAACCAACTGCAGTATCATGCCTACAAATAGTTACGTGTGGCAGATTGTCTCTAAATGTAAAATAGATCCCTGCATTACCATACATGGGAATTGCCAGTAGATCATCTAGCCATTGTTATCCTCTTGTCAACTTGTGTCTGAGGTCAGATGTCTACAGGAAGCCATGAAAAACAGTGCTGTCAGTTTTCACACCGTTTTCCCGTCTGACTTGATTCTCTGTGGCGACAACTTAAACAGCCAGGCAGATAAAAGGGTGAGACAGCAGATTGGAAGAGAGCTTTACGGTCTCAGGTGATGGCCACAGCTCTTTGATGTGGGTTGCTGAACTACTCTGAGAGAGGAAGTGAATGAGAGAGGAAAAAGAAAGAGTGGATAAAGAAAGCAATGCGGTTACCTCTGAATAGGAGGGGAGAATATATAAGCGAGAGAAAGCAGGAAAGACAGAGAGCGAGAGAATGAGCAAGGCAATTTTCATGGAGCCTTTTAGTCTCCCTTGTGGGTTTCACTTATTACCTCCTCAGCACCGAGGGGGGTGCGTGTGTGGGGGTCCCCTCAAAGATATTTTTAATCACAGTAATATGTAATGAATGACCAATGGCTTCGGCTGAAAATGGATTCTAATCAGATGCTATGAATCCCTGAACTCAGCTGGAACCCATGTTACTTGTGACGAGTTCGTTGAAGGGGAGGAATGTACCGGACAAGGTTATTGAACTCAAATTCAATTGGAAGGCCTGGATGTGCAGATATGCATACTGGTTTTGCTCCAATCCTTCTCTGTTTCAACCAGTTCAACTGATCAAGTAATCATGATCTGCAAATATTCCTTGATTAGTTGAATGCTAACATGGACGGAAACGTAAACATACCCACTAGCCAGCAGTCAACTATCACGTTAGAACTGCAGTCCTTGTTAAAGAGGCTGTAGAGGTTTGGGGATGAGCAGATGTGACAGTGTGAAGAGAGAGAGGAAAGAAGTGGAGCTTGTCTGATTGTCAGTGCTGTCAACTCTGAGACCACTAGGGAAATCAGCGCGGAAGCCAGGGACCAGTATCAGGAGTGTCTCTATAATCCTGTTCACTGAAGAAAACCACAGGGTAAAAGGTGTCATATCCCAGTGTCTCTCAATCTGGAGAGCTAGCGATTAATGCCGCCACCTACCACACCCGGTCATACCTGGTTCCAGTCAGTTCCATTTCCCTTTGCCACTCTCCTGTATTTCCGTGCTACCCCCTTTTGAAGAGAACAATCCCACACCCCGACTTAATTCTCTTGGTCTAAGAGAACGTGAGTCGTTTTGGGTCACTAATGCGACGCCTATATAGTGCAGCTGTTTCAGTTGCGGTCTGTGGAATAAATTGTGAAGAAAACAGAGAAACAGGAAAGTGAAGGCGTTACAGAGACATACTGTAACCTATGGTAATCGGCCAGCTGTGCTGTAGAATCGGACCTTTACATCCACCTCTGACCTTCTCTTCCCTACCTTTCATGTCTTAATTCTTTTCACAGTTCCCATTTTGCCAGTCCTCTCTGGGGAACTGGGTGCCATTGAATGCAGTGCGGATGATGATGAGGGTAGACCTAAATGTATCAGAATGACCCAGATAGAGCAACCTCCTCCAGCCATTCTGATGTTTCTCTGGGTGTGAGTCACCAGCTCCATAATGAGGTCCGTTTAAGCGCGTTATATGTGTCCCCCTCATAACCCTCCCTCTCTCCTGGGCTAAATATAGATCCAGTATTTGGAGCGTGTGAGGCTTGCACCTTTACTCTCCTCCTTCCTGCTACTCTCTTTTGTCGACGTCTGTCTTTCTCTCTTGGTAGAGGGTGTCCCTCTGCTCAGTTTCAGTCTTTGTCCCACCTGTTCATGTTCCATTCAGGGGAAATGTTGTGGGTGATGTTCATAAATATTATTAGAGTGTTTCTGAAAGAGTCTAATAACAAATTCTGCTCTTTAGCGACTTTTGGTTAATTTAGCAACTTCCCTGTTTATACATGTTCAACTTGGCTGAGCTCAGCTGTGCTATTTCATCTCCACTAGTTACTGCTGTTCTGTGCACCCTCCACTTGTGCCTTCTCCTGCACCTCTTTCCACATTAGCCTCTTGGCCCTCTCATTCATCCTGCTGCTACAGACAGGCAGCAGAACTTGCCAATAGCGTTCTTCAAGCTGGAGAATGAACTTCATAACAGCCAAACTGTTAAATTTGTACACTACAGTCATTTAGCTGCTGGTCTTATCCAAAGCGACTTGCATATATTAGTGATTGTATACATGTTAGGACTTACTATTGTACTTTACAGTAAACACTTTAGTTCGGGGGAGCAGAGCCTTTTAGAAACTGAGACCAAATTAAGTGGCCATGAAGGTTTGAGGGCCTGATTGGAAACGTAGCCATACGGCGTGGTTAACACCTCTACAGTTACATCCGTGCCATACAATCTTTAGCGACCACAGATTCAGGACATCCCTTTACCATCCCATCCAAAAGACAGCACCCTACACAGGGCAGTGTCCCCTTCACTGCCCTGGGGAGTTGGGATTTAATATTTAGGAGGGAACGCCACTTCCAGCAGCATTTGGTCTCCCATTAAGGGACCACCCAGAACCTACCATGCTTCAGAAGAAATCCTTGCATGCAGGATGCTGTGTTGCTGTTTCATTTGTATAAACAATTCTGAATAACTTAATTAGAAAATAGCTAACTTTATGCATGGCAGATGCGACCAATTCTTTACAGGGGCCCCGCTTATTTTCCCCCTTATTGATCAAATCCAAACATTCAGTATGTGTTGCCAATTTTAGTTTAGTGTTGACCAAAACAAATATTGCTTCTGTTGCTGGACTGAGTATTTCGCTTGTTTGCAACTACACCTCTGACATCTGACTGTGCTCCCCTGTTTCTTGTTTGACGATGATTCAGCTACAATACAGTATTTAGCTTTATTCAGTGGCCAGTGGAAGTAGTTTACCTAAAGCCAACCCAACAAGCAATGACCTACCTGCCAGCCGGCAATGAGTCATTGGCCAAAGCCCCGTTGGTAGGGTCTCCGTTGTGTTGGCCATCGGCTTGAAAGAAACTATTTATTATTAGAACTAAGTATCACTTAACTGTCTTCATTGCTAGCCACTGAGATGACATCCTGGCTGAAGCTAATTAGTAAGGCAACAACAGGGATTAGATTAGTGTTTTAGTAATCTTCATACGTTTATGGTTGCTTCGTTTGAGGTGTTTTTATCGATAATACATTGTTGACATCTAGATCATTATGTCATGAGCTAAACCCATGCTTGCCACTGCCAGTGTTATTTATTCTTGCCTTGTATTTTAATAATGCAAAAGATTAGTTGCTATGTTTTATTCATTTGAACAGCAATTGATTCCTTGAAGGGAAAAATATGTGTCTTTACCATTTGGCAACGTCCGTTTTACACAACCAATCAGGATCCGCCACTCGTGCACTGTCTCTACCAAGATACATCACTTTTGCAAAAGCAGAAAGAGAAAGACACCTCGACATAACGCAGCCAGTGTCATAAATAGGCTAAGCAAGCAATGTTAGATAAATGAGACGCACAGTTTGGCCACTTAATGCAGGTTACAAGTGACATAGCCTAACCAACTACAAATGTATTTATTGTGAGAGCTGTTTTACAGAGATCATCAACCCTTTCATCAGGGACCCTCAGCCATTAACAGACTGGACTCCAATTGCCAATTAGGCAGACGTTAAGCGCTCGCACTCGTCCGTTTCCCTCTGGGAAATACCCACCGAAACCGGATACAGTTTTGATTGCCTTCTTAAATGCCGGTCCAATTTACAAAAGCTGCCCCCCCAGCCCTCAATAGAGCTTGAGGGGGTGAGTGAACGACTTTGCTCACTTTCAGGGTTGATATTACCCACAAGGTGCAGATGTCGTCTAATTATTTGCAAATAGCTTGGTCATAGTGCAGTGGTGCAGCCAACACTCATGTATTTTGGGGAGCGTGGGAGGAGGCTGGTGCAGGAGCACACATTCTTGAATGTTGCAGATAGACATTCAAAGGACATAGTAGTTCTGTTCTACTTGTTGAATAGGCATGTTTGTGCTACGTTACATACTTCTACTTTAACATTCAAAAAACGTAGGTAATGTACCAAATTCACTTCAATGTACCACATACAGTACTATAAAACAAGACGGGGGGTGTAATGAATTTAGAATATCTGCAAAATCACTTTTAAACCCCTTAAACAAACACACACACACACACACACACAGCCTTCCCCTCTTCTCCACTCCCCAAAACAAAACAACCCTATATTCCCAAAGCAAAATTGTGATTTCTAACAATCTCCGACATTTTTGACATGCCCCCATCCTAATAAAAATGGAAGTGTCCCTAATCTTTCGGATGAATACTCCAAAGGATGTCTCAACGGCAGTGAACCACTGATGTCTGATATCAGTGGTGTGAAGGCATCTGTAATGGAATCTGTTCCATGTGGTGTTTGTAAATGCCCTGATTTTATTTGAGCAAAATGACATAGACCTATAGAGGAAACGTTATCAGAGTGGGTACTGACGTACAGTGTGTGCTTACAAAACAAGTTAACTGATTCTATCTCCCCACACAACTGAACCAGATTAGTTCTTTTTTATGTTTTTATCTGACCTCAACCATGCCCGACCTTTTAAGCTGTCTCTTTAGCTGCCATGGGGGACTCCTTGGGTGGTCCCAGCCAATAGCCTTGGTTCTGGAGGAATGTTTTGGCCCTCTGCAGCCCTGAGTCCGGCAGCATCGTAGCTGACCCAGCTTGGAGTACCACCCTCTGTCAATGTTACGATGGCACCTGTCTCCAGCTTCTGCAACTTAGGAGACCCGGGTGGCTACAGTCTCCCTCAATGGAGGGTTAGTTAGAGGCTGGCTGGGGGCTCATTTTGTCTGAGAGGGTGATAAACTTCCTTAGGGGACTTTTCAGGCTTTTCAACTGGGGAAGTGAACAAGATTACAGTACAAAAGTCCCTTTCATTGCTCTTGGCTGATCACATAGACAGGCAGTTCTGGTTTAGATTGCTTGAGGGAGTTGCACCCACTTGTCTGCAAGCTTACCAATCATCCCCTAGCTCAGTCTTTCACAAGCACCCCTTCCCCAGGCGGTGGAGTGGATTCTTCAGCATTTCACTCATGTTATGTTATGACATCTCATTTGTGTACTTCCCTGCTTTGTCATATGCAAGGCTTATCAATTTGTGATGGCACTTGAATCGGTCCACGACAAAAGCACAGCCAAGCTCTTCTGTATGCCAATAAGCCAATCCTGAGGGATGGCACAGTAAGTGTTGAGGAATACTGGTGTGTAAGGTGTACAGGTGGGTACACCTTACCTGACGAGTCAGCCTACAGGGAGGAGGTCAAGCGCCTGGCGGCATGGTGCGCTGACAACAACCTGGCCCTCAACGCAAAGAAAACCAAGGAGCTCATTGTGGATTACAGGAAGTCTAAAGGCTGCAGTCACACCCCATTTCTCATCGATGGCATTGAGGTGGAGCGTGTGTCCAGCTTCAAATTCCTGGGTGTCTACATCCCCGAGGACCTCTCCTGGACCCTCAATGCCGTAGCCCTGGTCAAAAAGGCGCAGCAGCGCCTGTACTTTTTGAGGAGGCTGAAGAAGGCCCGTCTGTCCTCCAAGATCCTTGTGAAATTTTACCGCTGCACAGTTGAGAGCATTCTGACTCACTGCACCACAGTGTGGTTTAGTGGTTGTCCCGTAGCTGACCAGAAGGCCCTACAACGGGTGGTGAAAACCGCCCAGCACATCACTGGTGCCCAGCTCCCAGCCATCGCAGACCTCCAGCGCAAGCGGTGTCTGCACAAGGAGCGCGACATCATTAGGGACCCTTCACATCCAGGCCACAAACTGTTTGTCCTCCTAACATCAGGCAGGCAGTTCAGGTCTCTTCGGTCCCACACCAGCAGGCTTAGGAACAGTTTCTCTCCATCTACTGTAACCCTGCTGAACTCTGTGACCCAGAGAACTCTGTGAACTCTGTGACCCATCACTAACCATGCCCCCCCACGCCTCCCAGGGACCTTGTTGCACTACTCCCTTTGTACTACTCTGACACTGCCTCGTAAAGTCTGATAATTGAAGTTTTCAGTTGTTACAGGTGTGCCTACCTCCGGAACCTCACCGCTGCTATCCCTGCATTTCAGTTGCACATACACCTTGCACATTCAATTTACATCATTGCACGTTTAGAATTGCCATCGTACTTGCATTTTTCAGTTGTTACATATACATGTCTACCTCAGGGATCTCATTGATACTATCTCTGCATCCCGGTTGCACATGCTACCTTAATCCTTCAAATTTGCCTCGATTGCACAACTAGAATGACATTTAGAATTGCCATTTGTACCCGTACAACTATTATCCCACTTGTGACATACATTATACATAATACTTGTACATTTTCTGCGCACCTCTATTTGCCTTAATTGCACATTTAGTATTTCCATTTGTACTGCATTTGCCGTCTTTGCACATCTATACATTCCACTTGTAATATACATATACTTAATACTTGTACATTTTCTGTCCTCTTCTATTTTCACTTCTGGTTAGATGCTAACTGCATTTTGTTGTACTGTACTTGTACTAGTTCAATGACAAATAAAGTTGAATCTAATCTAATGTAATCTAATCTAAAACTTCAATCTGGCCCTAAACCAACATCTCTATCTAATCATCCCCAGTTTACAATTGGCTTTCAGGTCCAGGAATGTCTGACACAAACAGACATTTTACATTTACATTTTAGTCATTTAGAAGTCACTCTTGTTCAGAGCAACTTGCAGTAAGGGCATATTCAGCATTTTAAGATCTAGATGGAATAGCAATGCAACTCAGTAGTAGTTCATACATTCTACTAAATTATCAGCAAAAGTCTGTGTTGGAATGGAAACAACACAAATATCAAATATATCAAGCATTAATTCATAAAGGCAATGGATGTTTTCTGAAAATTTGCTCAGACCCTGCTATCCTAGCCTTACGACTGGGGTACCCAGGAGTGGGACAATTAATTCTGGTTGCAGAAATTTGCTGGCACATGCCAACAGTGAGTTGTTGTAGTCCAGATCAGAAAGAGTTTTATTGCCAAGTAAGTTTCACAACAACCTAGGAATTTGTTCTGGTCTGTTAGTGCAGCAATTTTGTACAAAAGAAATAAAAACAAATACAAATAGTGGCTGAGCATAAAAACAGTAGACTGAGCATTAATAAATTACTAAAAAATATACTAAAAAATATGTAAGGTGCAAGAATTGTCCAGTTGAGGGTTGTGTGTATATGTGGGGAGGGGTTAAAGATTTGTCCACTTGAGGGTTGGGTGTGTATGTGGGGAGATAAATGCACTCCCACCAAGTTTCTGTTGTCTCAGTACCGTTCTCTTCTCTAATCTCTAAAAACTAGTCAAGGCATCTGCACTGTTGGCATTATGTCCTGTATAATGCTTTTTTCAGAAACAAAAACATGTACATTTTGCTACCAATCTCTGTTTGGGGTTGTCTAGTTTGGTGGAAATGTAACAAGATTGTTGTCCCCTAAGTAAGGATTATAGTTATTTTTGTGCAAAACCTACCACTAAAACAAAAAGGGAACTTTTGAGAGAAGCCACATAGGCCCACAATCACTATGAAGGAGCTACAGATGTTAACGGCTAGGACTGGAGCAATGGTCCTCTGATCAACCATGTCAAAAATTCATAAAATTGCATATATCCGTTGGTGGCAAAAAAGAAGCCGTTACTCAAAAGGCACCATCTGAAGGCATGACAGTGACCCAACTGTGATGTGGGTTTTGTCGTCAGATGAGCCCAATATAGAGCTTTTTGGACAAAACTCAAAGCACTGTGTGTGGTGCAAAGCTAAGTCTGCCCATGCCTCAAAACACACCATCCCTACGGTGAAATATGGTGGTGGCAGCATCATGTTGACCATCTAAAATGGACAGAGCCATAACCTCGGGAAGTAGGGGTGCTGGGGGTGAAGCAGCCCCCCCCCACCCACCTTGGAGTGATATTTAGCTGTGCTGCAGCTCCCTCTGTAGCAGCCTCAACATCTCCATCGAGTCACGTCGCCGGAACAAATGAATGTAAAAACACTGCATTTACTTTGGCTTTAGAGGTTGCCTACTGAGAGGCACTGTGGAAATAAAACAATAGCCAAGTGTTAGCCAAGTGTTCACGCCTTACAAAAGTGTCTATATATATATATCACAACTTATACAGCAAGTGGTTTGGATTCTGAATGCCGATTGGCTGATGGCCATGCTGTATGAGATCGTATATCACAGTTGACATCACATTACATTTTACTGCTCTTGTTGCGTTGGTAAGTGGTTTATAAGAGCAGTAAGCCACTTTAATAGATTTGTGATCTATTAAAGTGTTTTGGGGATTTAAAGTAAAGCAAGGCGTTTAAACAACATCAATTTATGTAGCTGTGTCTGTTGCAAGCAAGACACAATGATGGCACGTGTGTGAGCAAGGCCCTGAGCCCCTGACTGTTTGAATTTGAGTCAAAACTATGATGAGTGGCAGCAAATTGAGAGATGGGGAGAGAAAGCCACCAAGTGGGAGTCAGAGAAAGAGTGGGTGGAAATAAGAGAGTCAGAGAGTGAGGGATACTGAGACAGAGAGAGAAAGAAGCAATGACAAAGGAACTGGGTGCCCTTGTTGAGGTTGAGTTCTGCTGGGCTGGATCCTCTCTCTTTCCAGAAGGCCCGTTCTCCCAGGCCTGTTTGAACACCAGAACCCACCTGTTATTCACCACTAATCACTCTTAATAGCGTCTGCTTAGCCGGCGTGAAGATGTCCCCCCTGTGCTGCAGGACGGTTCTTGCTTCAGGGCTTCAAGCTAGCTCTTCCGCTACCTGCTCAGAAAAAAAAAACACATTCAAATGGGAAGCTGTCTGTGTCAGGGCACACCAGCGCGCTGCTGGCTGCCGACTATTATTAGTCACAGATTCGTCTTTTGGCAGCAGTTCTATTTTAATTGAGAGGTAATACTGAATGTCAGAACACCTGTTGAATCAGGGCACAGCACGCAACTTGGGTCCCGTCGCAAAGTTGTCAGTCGCACCTCAGTACTGTCAGTCGTGAGTCTGTAATGAGCGCTTTTCCAAGGCTTATTATCTTTTCTTGCAATTTAGTTTTCTTCTTGCCCTGGGTTCCTTCCTTCATCGACAGCTGCCAACCTTTTCTCCTCTGTCTCCCTCTCCCTCTCTCTCTGTAGGTATTGGCCAGGGCGTGCCGGTTGTGGCTTTAATAGTGGAGGGGGGTCCTAATGTGATCTCCATCGTGTTGGAGTACCTGAGGGACACTCCGCCTGTGCCTGTGGTGGTGTGTGATGGGAGTGGGCGTGCCTCAGACATCCTGGCATTTGGACACAAGTACTCAGAGGAGGGAGGGTGTGTGTTACATACTCATATTTACTACAGTATTGGCTGGGATACTGTATCCTTTCCAATAATCTGGAGGGTAAAATGCATTAGTCTTTCTCCCAAATTCATTTCTAATAGGAATGTCCTTTCTCTTACACAATCTTTCTCTGCCTGTCTTTTCTTCCTCTTTCTTCCTCCTCCTCGCCAGGATCATTAATGAGTCTCTGAGGGACCAGTTGCTTGTGACCATCCAGAAAACCTTCACATACAGCCGGACCCAGGCCCAGCACCTCTTCATCATCCTCATGGAATGCATGAAGAAGAAGGAGCTGGTGAGTGTTCATGCTTGCTTCCTAATCAGCCGTGTAAACATGCCTTGCCTGCACCAATTGGAAGTCTCAAGCACACGTTTGACCAAGATAACAGCCCATGCCTCTCCCTCAAATTGAAGGTAAGGAGTAGATTTGGTAATAATCACTTTGGCACTGTCTACAAACAACCCTTATATGCTTTATCTCCTTGACACTTACCTCCTAGACAATTATCTCCTAGAAGTATAGCTCCTAGACACATACCTCCTAGACCCTTATCTCCTAGACATTTCCTAAACACATACCTTCTACACACTTAACTCCTAGACACTTATCTCCCATACACTTACTTTTGGACACTTACAGTATCTCTTAGACGCTTAACTCCTTGAAACGTATCTCCTAGACCCTTAACTCCTTGAAATGTACATCCTAGACCCTTATCTACTAGACTCTCACCTCCTAGACACTTACGTCCTAGAAATAAGTGGAATGTGATTAGGTTCTAGGAATACAGAAACAGATCCACTTCTAAACATTTTTTTCCCCTTATGCATACTGTTAAATCCTCTTAGATTTCAAAAATTTTGGTTCAGGGCACTCTGATATTGTTCAAGACCCACTAGTTTGGCTTTCGCTTCCTCTCTCTCCTTGTCTTTTTCTTGATTAAAGGGTCGAATCCACACAAAATGTAGCTCCCAAGCTGTGTTCAGTGCAAGACACAGCAACGGCTGCCATTCACATGCATGAATCTACCTATGGGTGGGGACAGGGTCTCTTCAGATGATTGTCTGTTGTGGAGAAAAGCAAGCTTATTACAGTGATCATCTTTAATGTGCATTAGACAGACCCACTACACACAATGATACATGTTATCCCAGCGCTATCTCTGTCACAAAGGGGCGTGACCACAGCGGTATGGTAAGTGGAATATGATGGTAATCACATAGCAATCACTGAGTATTGAGTCCCTGCCAGACAGTATCAAGCTCACACACACACACACACACACACACACACATACACAGGCATGCTCACACATACACACATACACACACACACACACACACATTCGCGCATGCTCACACACACATACATACACACACACGCATGCTCACACACACACGCATTCTCACACACACACACACACACACACACACACATACATAAACACACACACACACACACATACACACTCACTCAGACATGCTAACTCACACACACACACATACACACACACACTCAGGCATGCTCACACACACCCACACACCCACACACACACACCCACCCACCCACTCACCCACACACACACACACACA
>JACXGI010006293.1:0-20210 GCA_016801175.1 Esox masquinongy | reverse complement strand
AACAATCACTCTACTCATTATACACCGCAGCCTCCAATTGTCTGCATGCAGCACGCAAATAAACAGGTCCTGGCTTTGCAGTAGATCATTTACCAGTTGGCTGCATAAGCACATGTGTAATGTCCTCTGAATGCAAAGTCAGCCACATTGAGGTTTATATTACAAAAAAACGTCATAACACATTTACAAAACACATTCAGAGCTCAGTGGCATGGAATATGCATGGATAGTGGATTCCATCATCTCGTCGAACTGGGGACTTGTACTGTACAGTGTTTCAGTTGCTAGTAAAACAGTGTTGGCCCTAAAACAGTTGCTGACATAACTAACTGAAAACAACAATAATTTACATCGCTATCAGACATTGTTAACTGTGCGGCGCTGCGCATCGGTTGGCATGGCGCTACACTTTGCAAGCAATTATACCACTTTCTTCATATCTTATTAAGGTGTCTTGAAATAAAAAATATATATATATATTTATTTGTAATTCTAGAGATAGCATTCATGGTTAAATGTGTTATAGGGCTATTTTTACTGCAGGCATCTATACAGCATGTGTTCTTAGTTCTTCATGTTAATGTTTAATGGAGTGTTTTGTCATTGTGTTTATTGTAAATTAAACCATAACGTTTGTGTTCATTGTGTTGTGTGTTCATTTAGTCCTTTTCTTGTTCCCAATTGTCACGTACCAAACATTTTCTTTTTATGTGACGATCAGGAAAGTATTTTGTCTGGGTTTTCACAAATTTTTTTTTGCATCCTATTTTTCTTCCATTTCCTTATGGCCGATTGTACATTCATACACACAGACACATACAAACACACAAACACACACCCAAACATAGACACACTAACGTACACAGACACACAAAATCAGCATATACAGTAAACATAAAGATAGGGAAATGCTTATTCAGAGATCCAAAGAGTAACAATGTTATTCATTATTGTAGTGTGTAAGTGGATTGGGTTGTAGGGGGCCCGCAGTGTGACTGATTGTGACCTGATTGTGAGGAATGTCTGGAGCCACTATGGAGCCAAGAAAATCTGATCGAAGTCAACATCTCCCTCAACTACTGGCACCATTAAATTACCACTCCCACTACTTTGCAACAGTACTGCTAGAGTACAGTACATTTACATTTTAGTCATTTAACAGACACTGTTATCCAGAGTGGCTAGCGCTACTGAGTGCATGCATTTCTGTACTTTTCCGTTGTCTACCACGCTCTACCAACAGAGCCAACACCTATGTCCTCTATGGAGGAACGTACTGAAGGGAATTGCATGTACTCCCACCTTGGTCTAGCTTGGTAATGCAGAGCTGCTTGTATCAATCAATCAAATTTATTTATAAAGCCCTTTTTACATCAGCAGTTGTCACAAAGTGACACAAACGTTAAGGCAATCCTGTGCGTCACCTGACTTACGTTATATGGAATATGTTAGAAAATACAATGAACTTGTAGCATAGATGTAATAACAATATTCAAATTTATACCATGTCCATCAAAAAAATAATAATTATCTAACAGTAGTATGAGTTTATAGAATGGCCAAGAATAGGGTTACTGAAAAAGTAGCCTATTGCCTATTTTAGGATTTGTGTGCTCCCAAGTGGCAAAGTTACTCAGTGTACAGCTGTGTTACTGAGGGCAATAGTTAAAATATTGGTTGTGGCATAGCGACAGAGATTGTTATTCTGCGGAGTGCAATACAAACTGCCTCAGCACCGTCTGGGGTGGATGGGTAGGATGTTGGACAGGGATTCTCCTTGTGTTCTAGCGACTCCTTGTGGTGGGTCTGGTACCTGCACCCTTGTGGTTGTTGGCCAGAGAATCTGCTCTCCTCCTAACTTGTATGTTGCCCAGAATACTTCCTGGTCAACAGTGTTTAGTGTGATTAGAAGCAGAAGGGCATAGGGCAAGAGGACATGTCTCAATCTTCAACTCTTTCAGATGTCAAATTTGGAAATCACGGATTTGGGAGGGATGAAACATTTTGTATAATTAAGTTATTAAATATTTAAATGTTTAGATAATCATTAATAGCATTTGTATGTAGGCTAATATTTCTATGGGCAACTGAGTATGTATGGAAAATATGAACACTGTCATGTAAACTCATGTGAGGATTGCTTGCCATCTCATGGCTCTGACCAGCTACCTAACAGGCAACATTTCCTTTTGAAATCTTCCCCTTTCTTCTGAAATTCACAACACTTAATACAATATAGAGCTGATATAAATATTTGTTTAGTGTTTTTTGTCAAAGTCTTCTCACAATAAAGCGTATATTTCAACAAATGTCCGACTTCCAGAAGGGCCAGGCATTGCTTGATGTTTGTTTTTAAGGCTGTCTAGCAGAAACATCTCTTACCTCAAAAATTAACTGGACAATCAGCAGTTGCCAGATACACTCACAAGACTATAGATAACATGGGTTTGCTCAGAGTGCCACACATCACACTCAAGGAATGATTTGCAGACTAACCTGAAGTTAACAGCCTTGGTGCCTGTAAGGCACTTCAAATGTTTGATACATCACATTTTTACTGTTATTAACTGTGATTGCTTTTCTTAATGGGTGCTTCATGTCCATATGTTCTTTTAACATTTTTTCTTTTTTTTTCGTAAATACATATTGGTTAAAGTTAATAATATATATTTTTTTTTGTAAAAAAAAAAATCTGCAAAATAGCAAAAGAAGACTGAGTGCATACCAAGCTTTTCATTTTTAACTTAGCTTGTGTCGTGCTAACTTAGCTCACTGCAACTACAGAAACCACCAGAATACTACGACCACACATATAAAATGCTCTCAAGTGACTATGAGAAACCTGCACCGCACTGTCAACAGAATTCTGCTTGTAATCAGATCCATTAGGTTACAAAATCTACCTTTAAATAGAAATAATACACAGAACAATCTGAAAACATTTTCTTGGCCAAACTAGCAGGAAGTCTATTTGTCTCAAATCTTTTTTTTTTTTACCTACAGTATTCTGGGAAGTCTGGGAAGAGTAGGTGAACACCTTATTGCATATTAGAAGCCATATACCATGTAGGCATCCATAGCTGAGAACAGGTGGATTGCCGCTTCCAGGCCACTACAAGGTTACATCTCTGAATTATTCCTCTGGCAAGCAGAACGGTTTCATTTTTTCTCTTTGGAGATCCTTGTTTTCCAGCGCGAGTATCAACATTGTTATCGATCAAAGTGACAGGCGTTGCAGGGTTCGTTCCCGAAGCCCTCTTGTAAATGCACCGCTTTCACCAAGAACGTTATCAGGGCTTCTCCTTGTAAGGACACAGGGTGGTGAGAGGTCTGCCAAAACCCATGTACTACTCAACAAGCTGACCACTGGGCCTCTGCTGTAGGTGGAGACCAGTCAACCTTTGCTTTCCCCTGTATAGCATTATATCTGCGTGAGTGCGACCCAGGTTCTCTTCCTGGTCCCGGTTATTCCGACTGTGCCTGAGTGGTCATTATGTGACAAGCTGTGGCAGTTCTCTTTCTAACAGGTCTGTCCTCTTTTCTGAGTAGTGTGTCCCGACATCAAGTGTGCCGACATCTCGCCCAGATGAATATTTCAGCGCAGGATAGGCCTTTCTGTATATATTTAATTCCCATTAATGATTGACAATGAACCACCAGCCGCCAATGTCCCTCCACTCTCTGGTGAATGAGAGGATTTATCCGGCTTTCACTTGTCTGTGTCACGGTCGGTTTATCACATTAACATTTCATGAAGACATTTTTTTGTCCCAAAATAGTTGTTTCTATCTTTCTATCGCTGTGTTTGTAATATTGAGGGAGAGGTGTGTTATAAACCCAACAAACATCCCAACAATGATTCAGACGGACAGTTAGGCAGACAGACGGTTATGCACGCAAGGCCAGATGGACAGAGCGAAAGAGACAGACTTAAAGAGAGAAATAGTGGCGACATAATAACGCTTGGCGTAAGAACTCTGGGTCTGAGTGGCTAAAACCAGCGATGGGGATGACAGATGAGACCACTTCCAAGCAGGGTAGGCAGGGAGCTGGTGTTATGGGATGTATCCACTCTTCTCCCTAGTTCGTGTCCGCTCCCCGCGCAATCCTCACCGCGTGTTTTAGCATCACCACCATGCGTCAATGTATGACCTGGCCTGTCGTCTTCATCCGTCCGCAGTGTCAAGCTACATCCGGTCATCAATGGAATAAGATGTACGGCATTTGCTTCACAGAGATCATGGACAAATCAGCACGAGAGGTTGTCTCATCTGTGTGGCAGAGACAAAACGCACACGGGGCCCGTGTGAAACCCACGCGCGCACACATCATTACTAAATATAGACATGTAAGACCAATAGTAAGCACTCAAGTAAACATTTCCCTTCAGGACACAAAATGGAGAAGGGAAGGGTATTTCCTACCCCTGCATTGATGAAAAAACCTAAGCTCCCTGTGATCGAATTATACACCTACCATTTACTAACAGGAAGCACCAGGCTCCCTCCTTAACACTCCACAGGGTCACCTTGGGGCTATGGTGGGTGGAGGAGGAGAGGATGACGAGAAGGAGGAGGCAGAACAGAATAGCTTCAGTTGCATAATAATTCTCCTTGCTCCATCTCACAGGCATCCATCATCCACATTACTGTCATCCCCACAGGGTAGGCAGTGATGTGGTGGGTTCTTTCAGTCAAGCACACTCACGTGAATCCAACTCAGTGTTCTTGTGGATGAGTTCACCCCTGTGCAGGTGTATTTTAAGTGATGATTAGGGTGGTGTCCAGGTGGACAGGTGTGATCCGCGCCCTCGCCCTGATTAGGTGATTCTGGTTTTCAGGTTTGGTTGAACAGATGTCAGGGTTGCAGGGTTACTTGTCAGTGTCTCCTGCTGGGAAATTGCTGGAATTCTTTTGAGAGAAAAATATGATTGTTTGATGGTCCAGTTGTGGCCTGTCCTCAAGCTAGCACAGGAACACACCAGGCCATCAATAACCCTGACTAAAATTATCTCTCCCTGACTAAAATAATCCCTCCCGTTCTCTCTCTCCATTGCTCTCTCTTTCTTCCTCTCTATCTCTCCGTCGCTTTTTTGCTTTCTCTCTTTCCTATACACAAAACAAGGACAACACAACATACACATGAACAAGTCCACTGCAATAATTACTTTATCTAACTTCACCCAGGCAAAGAAGTCTTAGATCAATACAATCACATCCCTGTTGCTATCAAGCTGAAGCTGGGCTTTTCAATTACTCTTTCATACACACACAAACAAACTCTCATCTCATACTCGGTAAAAGATGAATCCCTACGTACTTCATAATATACACAGCTAATGTATGTGGAGACATTGTACACACACTGAACACAACCAATATCAGACTCAAGTGGAGACACTGAGAGGTGGCGATAACCCTAAACAACACTTACAGGAACGCCCACTTCCCTCAGAGATCACAAAGCCCTCCTCAATCCCTCAGTGCCGTACCAATATTGACAAAGCAAATGTATGAATAAATAATCATGTTTGAATTGAATTGTCATTTCTCCCACCCCCGTTGGAGTCTTAAAGGCGTGTAGAGAAAGAGAAAGGAGAGAATGGAAGAGAAGGAGAGTGAGAGCCACTGTTTTGCATGGTTGCCTGAGGGTAGGCAAGAGTTAAAGCCAGCTGAATTCCTGGTGCTTCACCAAATGAAGCCATTTAGAGGGAGAGATGGGCTTGGAGATGTGATGGTGGAGGAGGGAGGAGGATGGAGGGATTAGAGAAATAGATTTATGACCCTGTGGAAGGAGTCCTCAGCACACACTGGCATTCTGATCACGCAGCTCATACATGGCGTTGCAAGGTGCCCTTCACACACATGCCGTCATGCGACAAAGTCTGGGAAAAACTGCGGCATTCCCTCTCTGCTTTCCCTCCCTCCTTCCCCCTTCATAACTACCTCTCTCTCTCTCCTACAGTCTCACTCCCTGTCTCTTCCACCCTCACTCCCTTGTTTTCCCGCTGTCTCACTCCCTCTCTCTCCCAATGTCTCACTCTGTGTCCCTTTTCCTTTCTCTTTGTTCAGTTTCCTACTGTACTCCGCAAAAGTGTCTCCAGTCCAGTCGCTATGGATCTCTCTCTCTCTCTGTGTCTCCCTCCATCTCTATCCAATCAGTGATACCCCTTCCATTCTTTTCTACTGGGACCACACTGCATATGTTCTACTTCACAGTTTTTGTGTCTGTTAGGGAGCATATATTTTCCTCTGCTCAGAGCTTCAGGCAGCGGCTTAGCTTTTTACAGTTGCTTTCTAATCCCATGCATCAGAAGCACTGAGCTGTGACACGGCTGGTTTACTCACAGTGCTAATGTATATTGGTAAAACATTTCATTCATTTACCCATTTGCCAGGCAAGAAAGAATGAAATTCCAGATGAGTAATGATGTACAGATAACATCCCATACAGATTGTATTTCTCCCTTTTTTCTCTTTCTGTATGTCTCTCAACAGTTATGTCTCTTTCTATATATCTCAGATAACGGTTTTGTCTCTTTCTGTATGTCTCAAATAAGAGTTTTGTCTCTTTCTGTATGTCTCAGATCACATTTATTTCTCTTTCTGTATGTCTCAGATAACGGTTTTTCGAATGGGGTCTGAAGGACACCAGGACATTGACCTGGCCATTCTCACTGCTCTGCTCAAAGGTAAGTATGTATGCGTCTGTGTACGTGGGTGGGTGTGTGAGTGTTGGCGTATGTGTTCAGCTTCTATGAATTCCCTTTCCAGGGTAGCCTTGGGGAATTCTCTGACTCTGTCAGTGTGTATCCTGGGTAGTTAAGAGGATCTTAAATAATTTCAGAAAGCTTTCCAGCTGCTCGGAGCCTAATTACAGTTGTATCTACCCAGCATTGTGTCCTATGTCCTTCACAAGGTCCTTTGCCAGGCATGAGGTAGAGATAACACACAATAGTATACAAGCTGTTGATGAAACGTTATTTTAGAATAATAAAAATAATAGATTCATACAAAAAAATCCTAGAGAAAAGTTCTACACATTCAACACAGTTTTGCACCACATAAATTCATAATTAAAAATATCTATGTTAAAAGTTTTGGCATGGTAAAAATACCATTACATTGTAATCTGAGGTTGAATATGAGCAAAAAGTCTTGTGAATTTCGTTAAATCTTAGCAAATATGTAAAGAAATTTTACTTTGGCATACAAAATGTAATTAGGATAGAAACATTTTTTTGAGAAACTTTTGTCTGCACGTTTAAAAAAAAACTTTAATATTATATGGTGCAAATAACAATAACCAAAAAATGTTGTTATTGTGTAGAGGAATCATAGAAGCTACAAACAATGTTACCAGTTGAGTGATACATCTTATCTGTTTAGTGTTGACATTTGTCTCACTCTTTCCGTTCTCATAATTTTGTTTAGAATTTTGGTTTACAGATGTCAGTAATATTTGGACATGCACACAGACATGGACATCTGTCTTTAAAAAGACATGTATCGCAGTCGCAAATCTGCCAAATAAATATGAAGTATATGCTCTGGTAATACGGAAAGCCTGTTTTGAGAAATTTGCCGATTTTAGTGACTCCTTGTGGTGACTCAGGGACCTTCAAGCTCAATTGTGGTCATTAGCTGGAGAAGCTCTTCGGTTCTTCCTTCTTACTTCCTTGTTGAGCGAGCAGTGTGATAAGAAGCAGAACGGTTTGGTGGGGTGTGCTGTGGAGGAAACGTATTGATCCTTGACTCTCCTGAACCAACTGGGAGTTGATACAAAATACATTGAAAGATTTACTTAAATGTTACTCCCTAACTAACTGGCCATACACAAATGCAAATTACATTTATTGTGCTTAGCTCAGCACAGTCTTTAAATTGTCCAATTCATTGGTTTAAACAACTCCAAATAAAACCAAACAATATAGGACACACTCTAAATAGAACCAAACATTAGAGCAAATCCTCCAAATAGAACCATATAAAAAACAGAGCAAAGACTCCAAATAGAACCATTTAATACACAGAGAAAACACTCCAAATAAAACAATTTAATGAACAGAGAAAACACTCCAAATAGAACCACCTAACAAACAGAAAAACATTCCAAATAAAACCATTTTATAAACAGACAAAACGCGGCAAATAGGGACCCCAACCAAGCTATCATATAATTAAGACACTACTACAGTACAGGCATAATGATGGTCTGTATACCCACCCTAACACATTAAGAAGGAAATACATTTCACAAATTAACTTTTCACAAGGCACACTTGTTAATTGAAATGCATTCCATGTGATTACCTCATGAAGCTGGTTGAGAGAATCCAAAGAGTGTGCAAAGCTCTCACCAAGGCAAAGTGTGGCTACTTTGAAGAATCTACAGTAGGAAATGTATTTTTATCTGTTTAACACTTTTTTGGCTGCTACATGGTTCCATGTGTTATTTCACCATTTTGAGGCCTTCACAATTATTCTACAATGTGCTATATCTATATATATATATATATACTGTGTATGTATAATTTCAATAATAAATACTTTTGGTAGATCTTTACAAGGGCCCCCTGCTGTAGTGCTGCAGATGCCAAGAGATTCCAGAAAATGGTTTGTTATTTGCAAATGCCCCAGACTGCAAACTTAAGTCAAGTGTATTGTAACAAAAGCCAAACCACTCAACTCAGGAACAATTAGGACTTTCCCTATTTTCATTGATATATCCATATTCTACCCCTCCTCCCTCTCGTAATCTATAGTTTTGACATTTTATTTATTGCATGGTATTGATCAGGAAAGTAGCTTCCCACTGAATTGGTCCCATGGCAGATCAAGCTACCCCCTACTGAGTGATTGGCGCCCATTTTCAAATCCATAATAGATTAATGACCCTCTCTTGAGTTTGTTCTCTCTGGAACACTGGATCTGACAGCACAGAGAGGACCTCCATAATTCATACTGAGCAGCATGTCTAAGATACATGATTTACTCTCTCTATGCCTCTTTTTCACTCAAATTTTGCAAATTTGTTAAACTGTGAGCAGCGGAAAGCTAACGGTTATTTAAATCCAGTGGTAGCCCAAGCAGTCCCTCATAATATTTAATTCTTTATTTAATTCCTATGACACTATAGGGCATCTCATTACCAGGCTCTATAAAAGCTTCACTTGTTAGGTCTGTCCCAAATCCCAGCTGACCAACTCAGTGTCCTGAGTGAAACTGTTGTCATAAAAGGTACGTGGTTTCAACCCAGCCTCCCTTTAGCATTTGAGTTTTCAAACAACCGGTTAAAGTGCGTTTTGCAAGACATTTTATCACTGCTTGGGGTCAGAGGTCAAGAACATGCACCTGTGATAAAGGGGACAGGTAAAGGTCTTTAAGTAAACCTCATATAACCTACCATTAAGGTATTCTTTGAGATATTTTGGTCCAAATGTTGGTTTAAATTAATGGTCTAGTTTACTATTTAGTTAAAAAAACGGTTTACACTTTATTTTGAGAGTCCCAATTTCCATCTGTAGATGTTATATACACTCACCAGCCACTTCAGTAGATGTTATATACACTCACCAGCCACCTCATTAGGGACACCTTGCTAGTACCTGGTTGGACCCCCTTTTGCATTCAGAACTGCCTTAATTCTTCATGCATAGATTCAACAAGGAGTAGGGAAACATTCCTCAGAGATTTTAGTCCTTACTGACATTATAGCATCACCAGTTGCTGCAGATTCTTCAGCTGCACATCCATGATGTGACTCTCCAGTTCCACCACATCCATGATGTGAATCTCCAGTTCCACCACATCCATGATGTGAATCTCCATTTCCACCACATCTACGATGTGAATCTCCAATTCCACCACATCCATGATGTAAATCCCCAGTTCCACCACATCCATGATGTGAATCTCCAATTCCATCACATCCATGATGTGAATCTCCATTTCCACCACATCCATGATGTGAATCTCCCGTTCCACCACATCCATGATGTGAATCTCCCGTTCCACCACATCCATGATGTGAATCTCCCGTTCTTAGCTGACAGGAGTGGCACCCAGTGTGGTCTTCTGCTGCTGTAGCCCATCTGCTTCAAGGTTCGACGTGTTGTGTGTTCAGAGATGCTCTTCTGTATACCTTGGTTGTAACGTTTTTGTATTTGAGTTACTGTTGCCTTTCTATCAGCTTGAGCCAGTCTGGCCATTCTCCTCTGACCTTTGCCATCAACAAGGCTTTTTCGCCCAGAGAACTGCTGCTCACTGGATATTTTCTCTTTTTCTGACCATTCTTTGTAAACCTTAGAGATGGTGGTGTGAGAAAATCCCAGTAGATCAGCACTTTGTGAAATACTCAAACCAGCCCATCTGACACCAACATCCATGCAACGTTCAAAGTCACTAAAATCAAATTTCTTCCCCGTTCTGATGCTTGGTTTGAACTTAAGCAGATCATCTTGACCATGTCTGCATGCCTAAATGCACTGAGTTGCTGCCATGTGATTGGCTGATTTGATATTTGCGTTAACGAGCAGTTGAAAAGGTGTACCTAATGAATTGGCCAGTGAGTGTAGATAGTTTGTCAAATGTTTGTTGATAGTATTACTATCTATTGGTAAGCAATTGTGTGCTAAGTTTAGGCTTAGGGTTAGGTGTAGAATAAGTTTTAGGGTGTGGGTTGGGGTTAGGATAAAGGTTAGGGTAAGAGTTTGGGTTAGTAGATAGTTAAAATATTACTGGTAGATTATCAGTAGATAGTCAGTAGATAATCTGCAGAGCATCTACAGATGGACTTTTGGTACTCTCAAAATAATGTCTTAACAAAAATAAATTACTGGTATAATAATGAAAATAACCGAATTTAAAACAACTAAAATAAATCCAAAATGTAATTTCACGTTATCTACAGTGGATATAAAAAGTCTACACACCCCTGTCAAAATGCCAGGTGTTTGTGATGTAAAAGAATGAGACAAAGATAAATCATGTCAGAAAGTTTTCCACTTTTAATGTGACCTATAATGTGAACAATTCAATTGAAAAACAAACTAAAATCTTCGAGGGGGAAAAATGAAACATAAAAACCTTACAATAACCTGGTTGCATAAGTGTGCACACCCTCTTATAACTGGGGATGTGGCTGTGTACAGAATTAACCAATCACATTCAAACTCATGTAAAATAGAAGTCATTACACACCTGCCATCATTTAAAGTGACTCTGATTAATCACAAATAAAGTTCAGCTATTCTAGTAGGGTTTTCCTGACATTTTCTTAGTTGCATCTCAGAGCAAAAGCCATGGTCCGCAGAGAGCTTCCAAAGCATCAGAGGGATTTCATAGTTGAAAGATATCAGTCAGGCGAAGTGTACAAAAGAATTTCCAAAGCATTAGATGCACCATGGAACACAGTGAAGACAGTCATCATCAAGTGGAGAAAATATGGCACAACAGAGACATTACCAAGAACTGGATGTCCCCAAAAGCACGTGGGAAAATGTGTTATGATCTGATGAAACCAAGGTTGAACTTTTTGGCCATAATTCCAAAAGGTATGTTTGGCGCAAAAAACAACACTGCACATCACCCAAAGAACACCATACCCACAGTGAAGCATGTTGGTGGCAGCATCATGCTTTGGGGCTGTTTTTCTTCAGCTGGAACTGGGGCCTTACTCAGGGTGGAGGGAATTATGAACAGTTCCAAATACCAGGCAATTTTGGCACAAAACCTTCAGGCGTCCGTTAGAAAGCTGAAGATGAAGAGGAAGTTCACCTTTCAGCACGACAACGACCCAAAGCACACATCCAAAAACACAAAAGCATGGCTTCACCAGAAGAAGATTAACGTTTTGGAATGGCCCCGCCAGAGCCCAGACCTGAATCCAATTGAACATCTGTGGGGTGATCTAAAGAGGGCTGTGCACAGGAGATGTCCTCGCAATCAGACAGATTTGAAGCGCTTTTGCAAAGAAGAGTGGGCAAATATTGCCACGTCAAGATGTGCCATGCTAATAGACTCCTACCCAAAAAGACTGAGTGCTGTAATAAAATCAAAAGGTGCTTCAACAAAGTATTAGTTTAAGGGTGTGCACACTGGTTATTGTGAGTTTCTTATTTTTATTTTTCCCCCTCAAAGATTTCAGTTTGTTTTTCAATTGAATTGTTCACGTTATAGGTCACATTAAAGGTGGAAAAAGTTCTGACATGATTTATCTTTGTCTCATTCTTTTACATCATAAGAACCTGGCATTTTAACAGGGGTGTGTAGACTTTTTATATCCACTGTATGTGCCATACAGCTTGCTAAACAACAATGTTCTGCCCTTAGGAAAAACATGAAGACTCAGTTACATTGTTCCCCCCATTCCTCCTCCTAGGGGCCAACGCATCGGCTCCAGACCAGCTCAGCCTGGCTTTAGCCTGGAACCGAGTGGACATCGCCCGCAGCCAGATCTTCATCTACGGGCAGCAGTGGCCCGTAAGACGCAGCCTTGTTTAATCCTAGGGACTTCAGCAGGTGCTTTCAGATGTTGAAATCTGAAGGATCCCCAAATACTAGGAGCACTTTGGCGAGGAACCCCATACTAATTTGTATTTATTTTCACAAGCAATTAAGATCCTGAGTGTAAAATGCAGCTTGCCAGCTGCAACTTAATGAGAGTGGTAATGCGCTGTTGTACCATTTTACCATGAGGGTGAGAGGAAATGTTGCTGTTTTAAAGAAAGTGTCCTGCTGTTTTACAAATGTTGACATGGCTTATGTTCGTATGGCTCTCTGAGCAGGGTGTAGACATTCAGACCAGTAGGTAACTTGTGGTTGGGTCTACCTTTCACCGGGAATAAAAAAAATAGCTATAAAAATGTGATTCTGGCCCTCTGAAAGTTACCTGTGTGCCTATCAGTAATGAATAATGACTAACGCTGAGATACAGACTGAGACAAGGCTATTTGCATATTGATAGAAATGTAATTTTTCATTAGGGCTGGACAGGACAGGCAGAAAGCCTGGTCAAGATTTTTCCACACATAGATTCTGTTGGTATATTAAAACAAAATTGAATTTTGTGAAGAAAATACATCTGTAAAAAGAAATTGAAATTAAATAAATTAAATTCCATGGCATCATCTAGTTATGGAACATAGACCTCAGGGAGTGCGTGATGCAGTATTAGCCACAGCTGTGGCAACTTTTTACTCATATAATATTCCAGTGTAGATTGCAGACAGCACTGTCCATGTGAACATGTGAAAACCATGCTTTGTCCGTCAGGATTTAGGGTGTGAAGCTGTGGTTATCCCAGAGATGTCTAACTGTGGATGGCTTTCCTGTGGCTCTCCCTTAGGTGGGTTCTCTGGAGCAGTCTATGCTGGATGCCCTGGTGCTGGATAGAGTGGACTTTGTCAAGCTGCTAATTGAGAATGGAGTGAGCATGCATCGTTTCCTCACCCTCTCCAGACTGGAGGAGCTCTACAACACGGTAATATACTGCAGCTCAAACATGGCGGCCAGTTCCAGACTGCCACCAACTGTCATTTTTACGATATTATTATACATATAAAATATTAGCTATGTAATTGAAATACTGCATTTACAGCTGTTAACCCCTGGTGAATGGTATAAAACAAGTTGTTAGAACACCATGAAACTCATATAGTACCTCTTCGTGTTATTTGTTCCATACTAACAATAACATGTAAACTCTGTCGTTCGTCCCTGTTACATTAATTCCTAAAGCCTTTTAACACATGATAAGACATTGTAACATCTGTCATAGACGATCATTATCAACACTGGCTTAATTCTATACCTACAGTGTTGGTGGTATTTTATTTAAATGAGCCATCTGTCATAATTCCTCATGTGCTGGAGGCAGTGGTGTGGTTTATGGGCTAAACACGGCTTCTGTTTGCTTTGTCAGAGGCACGGACCATCCAACACGCTTTACCACCTGGTCAGAGACGTCAAAAAGGTACGGTTATCCCTGTGGGCGTATTAAGTGTGCGTGACTGCGTAGGTGTTTGTGGGACTGTTTGCTTGTGTACAAATGCAAGGGCATCCCATTTTAATTTGTCTAGACGCCGTGTTACTTTTGTTTGCAGAGTGTGTGTAGCTCTGTAGATTGCCGTTGTTGCTAACGGCACATCTAGGAGCCGGCTTCTCTCCTTTCCAGCTGGGGTTCCAGTGGCGGCTGTGTAGAGATGCTTCCTCCTTTCATCTCTTTCTACCCCTCCCATCAGTTTTTGCTCTGTACACACTCACTTCAGTTGAGGCGAATGCGGTACTGTATACCCATAGTCACACACACCCTGAATGGTTCAATCCTATGGTAGCGCTGCTGCCTCTCTGACATTAAACGAGGATTAACGCTCCCGAAAAAGCACTCCTTCGCCCAGTGTACACGACCACATCCAGTTATGGCTGTCACGGTTACAGTAACTTTTAGCCTTCACCGAATCATGAAAACATCTACTAATATTCAGTTTGTAGCGCTGTGTAACAGCCACCCCGTTGGGAGTAGTGAGTGGGTACAACACGTCTTTCATTATGACCGATCAGTCGTAGGTCCGACTGTTGACTGTATTATGAGGCTTTAATTCGTCTACTACCATGTCTCTGCCTATCCGTTCGTGTCGCTTGGCTCTAAGATCTTGGATACCTCATGCTTTTGTATGCTCGCAATAAGAGCTAACATTTTAGAACAATTGTCAAAACAAGCATTTATAAATGCATGTATTTTGTTTGTTATACATGCTTAAGAATGATAAGGACTATAACACCAGTTACTCGTACATTTTCAGAAATGTGTATAATGCTTACAAGGGATTTATTGCTTGGTTATTAATAGTTTATTATTTAGTTATGAATGATTTTTTCAATAGAATTATGACAGTGTAAACCAAAAGCATTTTTATATGACAGAACTTGCTGTAGAATACCATAGCAGTACCATAACAGAACAGGTGTATGAAATGGTCTTCCTTGTGATTATGACTCATAATGCTCTTTATCTGCCTCTGGTGAGAGCCTCATGGAAAGGTCTACAAAGGTATTTAATTTTGATTAAAAGGGTCCTATTTGATTACAGTAACATGCGCTCACATGGGGAAGCTGTGGATGTTACGGAGAGTCATGATATAATCCTCCCTCATTTTAACTTTCCTACAACCCTTAGGAGCGTGACGAGGGTTACAAGCACTTCAGGGGATTACACCAATGAGCCTCACGTGCACATACACACACATGTACACACATGTACACACACACAAATACACACACACACACACACACACTCGCACAAAGGCTCAAAACTAATACCTATGCAATGTACGTATTGATTTGCACAAACATTAATACACAGAAATTACAATAAACAGTATGTATATTAAATATGTGCAATGTATAATTAAAAAACCGACACAAATAGAATGTATGAAGCACATTCACACTGTCATCCATAGTCCGTGGCATAAATCTGTGGGCTTTCACTGAATATCTGTGTTTTTCTCTCTTTCTATTATCGTGCTGTTTGGAGGTGTGGTAGTGAATGTGTGGTAATAATGTGCGGTACAGCACCCATTGCTTTCACCAGGGTGGCCAAAACGTGGACTGTCCCCTCCCCATGTCCCCCCTCTTAAGAAACACTCAGATTGTCTTCAGCTACAGGACAATGCCACAGTTGTCCACGATCCTCCTCAAGTGTGCTCAACGTGGATTAAAAAGATTTGACTTTTTGTCTTTTTGGTGTAAATTTAGGAGGAGGGGAAACCATTGTTCAGTAAGAGAGAGAGAGAGAGAGGGAGAGAGAGTGGGCATCCACACATTTGAGAGAAAGCGTGAAGGATCGGGAGGCAGCTATCTTTAGTGTGCAACTTTGGCCCTAGAACCTAGACCCCTGGAGCCGATGGTGCTGGAATGAGTCAACCTGATGTTATTTGGAGTGATTAAACTAGATGACATGTATTGCTAATTTGCATGACTGCCGTTGTATAGGCCCATGTACATAGCAACTTGATCTTGAAAGCAAGTTGGGAAGTTGAATTCATTTTTTACAGATTTTAGCAATAAAAATACAATCAGTTGAATTTACAGTGGCCCCAAGTTAATCATAAAATAAAGCACAAAGTAGGTTTGAAAGACTACTGCATTGTCAAACATGTTAACCCACTGACAGAATTAGGGGGACATTTTGAAAGAACACCACACCTTTTTACAAAATGCAGAGTTAAACATTTTGAGTGAACCGGTAGTGTGCTTTTCTTCTCCGCAGTGCGCTTTCCCCTTATCTGCAATTGATTGAATTACACCCTCAATCAATATGACTGTGTGCACAACCATATGAGCATAAAGGCAGAACTGGTAAACAACTTCAGGTGCTTTTGATTGAGCTTGGCTTTTGCAATGAAACCAAATACAAAAGTTTCATATGGTGAAAATCTGCCCATCTAGCATTTTTGACCTGCTCACTTTAACTCCAAACATGTTTTAGAGGAAACCAATAGTATTTTTATTCAGGTCTGTGAATCAGGTCAAGGCGTGACTCCCAACCAAAATAAAGGATACATTGAATCCTGGAAAGGTCAGGTCTCTCGTGGTGAGGTTAGTTTCTTCTTAACTGCTGGGGAAACTTTGACAGGAGATTCAGCTAGGTTCAGGGGAAGGGGCTAGTCCTGGGTTTCATCAGAACTTGTGTTGGGGGGGGAACACTACTACTCCTATTACAAAGTGTTGTTTACAAGCTTTGGCAGAATAACTGGGAGGCTTTACTTGGATAACAGAAACAAAATAGAGTGCTGTTTGATGAGGGCATATTTTGAGCATTCTAATCAAATGAAATAGGTGGAGATGAGATTTTATCAAAGCAACAGTAGATGTATGGTAATTGTCCTAGATCTAAAGAACAGCAGGGCGCCTATCATACTAATTTTACCTCCACCATCATTACCTTGTTTGGCCCCACCGGCCTCCTGGTAATTTCAGTAGGATCGTAGAGCTCTGATTTCTATCTAAAGGGTGATATAGGACCATTTATATTGAGGAATGCTCTCTCATTTGTTCCTCTGTTATCCTCATCTTCAGACTTCTGGCCGTCTATCTCTCCCAGCACTGAACCCCTGATAAGATCTGGTTGTACATAAAAAATGCAAATTAACTCAGAGCGATCAAATTAAGTAAGCGTCATATTTATATATTTATCCTGTTAAAATCTTCATCTTCTTCCTCTCCTCTATATTCATTATGTCCTTCTTCATTCCCTCCTTAACTCATTCAACCTCCATCACAATGCTGCTGATTTTAGGTAAAACTAAGTTAAGCAATATTAAGATAAGCTAAACTAAGTTACGCTACAGTAAGTTAAGTGAATACACATTAGGTTATAAACTCTTGTGATCTTATCGGGGGTCTGTGTCTCTTCTGGGCCTTGTGCTGTATACTCACTGACCTTGTGTGTTCTTTCCAAGCAAGAATATCCAGGGTTCAGTTGGATCTACTTCAAGGTGAATCAGCTAATCACGTATTATTTTTAGCACAAACAAGTGTGTGTGTGTGTGGATGTGTGACGTGAAGTGTGGATGATTTGTGTGGGGTGTTTTCCCTTCCTTTCACTTATGCTCCACTGTCGTGGTGCTGTGCAGTATCGTCTGACCAATTTCTCGGCCCCCAGGGTAACCTGCCACCAGACTACCGCATTAGTCTAATTGACATCGGATTGGTCATTGAGTACTTGATGGGCGGAGCTTACCGATGCAACTACACCAGAAAGAGGTTTAGAACTCTGTATCATAACCTCTTTGGACCCAAACGAGTGAGTGGTGGCTGAACAGCCTTCTGATTTTCTAATATGCCAAGGATATGTGCATGTCTGCCTTTCTAGTCTCTGTGGGTTCAGTTCATTCACATATTTACACAGTAACTATTTTATCCCATGGCCAAAAAAATCCAGACCTGTCTTGAGAGCTACAGTGGATATAAAAAGTCTACACACCCCTGTTAAAATGCCAGGTTCTTGTGATGTAAAAGAATGAGACAAAGATAAATAATGTCAGAACTTTTTCCACCTTTAATGTGACCTATAACGTGAACAATTCAATTGAAAAACAAACTGAAATCTTTGAGGGGGAAAAATAAAAAATTCACAATAACCTGGTTGCTTAAGTGTGCACACCCTTAAACAAATACTTAGTTGAAGCACCTTTTGATTTTATTACAGCACTCAGTCTTTTTGGGTAGGAGTCTATTAGCATGGCACATCTTGACGTGGCAATATTTGCCCACTCTTGTTTGCAAAAGCGCTTCAAATCTGTCAGATTGCGAGGACATCTCCTGTGCACAGCCCTCTTCAGATCACCCCACAGATGTTCAATTGGATTCAGGTCTGGGCTCTGGCGGGGCCATTCCAAAACGTTAATCTTCTTCTGGTGAAGCCATGCTTTTGTGGATTTGGATGTGTGCTTTGGGTCGTTGTCGTGCTGAAAGGTGAACTTCCTCTTCATCTTTAGCTTTCTAACGGACGCCTGAAGGTTTTGTGCCAAAATTGCCTGGTATTTGGAACTGTTCATAATTCCCTCCACCCTGACTAAGGCCTCGTTTCCAGCTGAAGAAAAACAGCCCCAAAGCATGATGCTACCGCCACCATGCTTCACTGTGGGTATGGTGTTCTTTGGGTGATGTGCAGTGTTGTTGTGCCAAACATACCTTTTGGAATTATGGCCAAAAAGTTCAACCTTGGTTTCATCAGACCATAACACATTTTCTCACGTGCTTTTGGGAGACTTGATGTTTGTTTTTGCAAACTTCAGCCGGGCATGGATGTTTTTCTTTGTAAGAAAAGGCTTCCATCTTGCCACCCTACCCCATTGCCCATAAATATGAAGAATATGGGAGATTGTTGTCACATGTAGCACACAGCCAGTACCTGCCAGAAATTTCTGCAGTTCCTTTAATGTTGCTGTAGGCCTCTTGGAAGCCTCCCTGACCAGTTTTCTTCTCGTCTTTTCATCAATTTTGGAGGGACGTCCAGTTCTTGGTAATGTCTCTGTTGTGCCATATTTGCTCAACTTGATGATGACTGTCTTCACTGTGTTCCATGGTATATATAATGCTTTGGAAATTCTTTTGTACCCTTCTCCTGACTGACATCTTTCAACAATGAGATCCTTCTGATGCTTTGGAAGCTCTCTGCGGACCATAGCTTTTGCTCTGAGATGCAACTAAGAAAATGTCAGGAAAATCCTTCTAGAACAGCTGAACTTTATTTGTGATTAATCAGAGTCACTTCAAATGATGGCAGGTGTGTAATGACTTCTATTTTACATGAGTTAGAATGTGATTGGTTATTTCTGAACACAGCCACATCCCCAGTTATAAGAGGATGTGCACACTTATGCAACCAGGTTATTGTAAGGTTTTTATTTTTCATTTTTCCCCCTCGAAAATGTCAGTTTGTTTTTCAATGAAATTGTCCACATTATAGGTCACATTAAAAGTGGAAAAAGTTCTGACATGATTTATCTTTGTCTCATTCTTTAACATCACAAAAACCTGGCATTTTAACAGGGGTGTGTAGACTTTTTATATCCACTGTATATACAACTTTAACCTCTAAACTGCTAAGGGGTAAGGGTTAGAGCGCACAGGACCATGGGCTAAGATCCATATTTCAGCACGATACTGACCCTAAGCACACATTAATGCTGGTGTGACGTGATAAGTCTGTTAAAGTCCTTTAGTGGGCCAGCCTTGAAGCCTAGCAGAGAGTTTGAGTGGATCTACAACGAAGAATGGGTATCTATTGTGTGTAGATAGATGGCAAAGAAAATAAAAATAATAATGTGGAGAAAGCAAAAAAAAGCATTTCTCAAACTCCTGATTTGAAAATGGGGTCACTAAAGAAACTCCCCCAAAAATGTAGTTACTGAACTGTGGTTTCCCATAGCCACTAGATGCGGATGTGATAAACACGGCGGATTGTTTTTTATTACTACATATCTGACTCTGTCTTTTGAATGATTTATATATCACATGTCCATTGCTGAAAGATATATGTCGATAAACAACTGCTTGCTTGTTATAGCAACGTTTGAAAAAGGTTAGTGTAAGAGTTAGCGTTAAGGTTAGGTTAAACAGATTCCATCAATACATTCTATGCAGTGTGTGTGAGTGTGTTTGTTGTGTGTGTGTGTGTGTGTGTGTGTGTGTGTGTGTGTG
>JACXGI010006292.1:0-42610 GCA_016801175.1 Esox masquinongy | reverse complement strand
GCACAGGAGATGTCCTCGCAATCTGACAGATTTGGAGCGCTTTTGCAAAAAAGAGTGGGCAAATATTGCCACGTCAAGATGTGCCATGCTAATAGACTCCTACCCAAAAAGACTGAGTGCTGTAATAAAATCAAAAGGTGCTTCAACAAAGTATTAGTTTAAGGGTGTGCACACTTATGCAACCAGGTTATTGTGAGTTCTTTATTTTTCCCCCTCAAAGATTTCAGTTTGTTTTTCAATTGAATTGTTCACGTTATAGGTCACATTAAAGGTGGAAAAAGTTCTGACATGATTTATCTTTGTCTCATTCTTTTACATCACAAGAACCTGGCATTTTAACAGGGGTGTGTAGACTTTTTATATCCACTGTACACCATATATTAACAATTAGATTTATAGAACGCATGCAATTTAACATCTTTAACCTTTATCTTACTGGATAGCTTACATAGGAAAGACTACAGTAACAATAACTATGCTACGTGTAGGCTAATAATCAGGTTTACAATACAACAATCTAATAAGGAATGTTCTCTAATCTAGGATCTGATAAGAAAACAAATCAATTTAATTAGCATTGATTCTAGATTGTTCAAATATTTTTCATGTAATTCATGGTATTATTACAGTGCACAAAACATCCTTAATAATAAAAAAAACATTTTATATATTACTAGAATAGTCCTAATATATTATTTTTAGTAATCAAACATATTAAAACCACATTTGTATATATTTCTATTTTTGTTAATACATTTGACATTTTATTATTCTGAACATGTCCTCACTCAAGAAGGGTAGCATGGGTCTGTCCGTTTGGTAGACTGTGAGGAATGGTGAGACTTGCCTGGCGATGGCGTTGAAGATGCCCAATTTCACAGTGATGAGAGGGTCCGTGCAGTTGTCTTTCACCGCTTGAAATGATTTGCACTTTGGATCAAGTAAATCACCTTTTTGCACCAACTCCACATAGTGTTTGATGTACGGCCAGAGCAGCAGTCCACGATCTGAGACAATGATATTCTCCAGCCATCGGTGCTGACAGAAACGTAGCATGCTTTGGCTACAAGTTGTGGTTCTTACAAAGTCTTTGTTGGTGCAGGGCAATCGTGAAACAGCCAGTAAAGGCTTGAGAGGATGTGTTCTACATCCCATTCGGTGGCTTTGCATCCACCCTGGAAAGCATTATGTGCAATCCGCAAGAACCAATATTGATCAGTCGTTTGTTGACGTCTCTCAGCATATCCTTCTGATGTATGTTGAAAACTTTCCAGTTGACATTTGGCTCATCCATTGAAACTTGAAGCAGGTTTTTAGTTCCAATCCTTATTTTCAGCGCTTGACATTAACATTTTTGCTCACCAGCCACTGTGCCTAACACAAATGGACCAGAATCAAACACTGTATGCCAGTGGTACTCATGGTAGTTGTAGGGAAGTAGCTCGTAGTGTCACAGTTTCATTGCAATGAGACAACAATTGTAAAACGTGTGTGTATATATAAATATATATACACACACACACCAGTCATCTTTTCACGAGTCATCTTCATTTGTCTCGTGATCTATCTTTAAACTAGATTTGAACTTTACAAGTAAAGTTACTGGGGCTTGCTTTAACGCTTTCACAGTAATGTTTGGCTGGTACATTGATACAGCAAACTTTAAACAATCTTTCGATTATAAAGTATGAAAAGTCTTTGAAAACTGATATCCATGTTTGTGTAAAAGTAGCAAAAAATCCTGTTGGTATGGTTACTCCAGTCACAGTATCTTAAGTTTGGTTGGAGATATTTTTGTATTTTTTTCAGATTTAAATAGCTAAGTAGAGGACTGTATGAATTACTTGTACTTTTTGTCTATCTGGCTGGGAAAGGGGGTTAAATGGCAGATTTCTGGGAATTATTGCTAAAAATCATGTTGCTATGGTTACTGTGGTTGCAATATCTCAAGCTTGGTATGAGATATTCTTGTAATTTCTTCTGATTGGAATAGCTGAGAAGTAGAGGAATATATGAAATATTCATTATTCATGTTTATCTTCCTGGGAAGGTGGGTTAAACAGCATTTGTTTGGGAAATAATGCTAAAAAACACACTGCTATGGTTACTGCGGTTGCAGTATCTCAATTTTGGTAAAAGTGATTTTTGTAATTTTTTCTGATTTAAATAGCTGGGAAGTACTGGAATATAGAAAATACTTTCTGTCTATCTTGCTGAGAAAGAGGGTTAAACGGTAGCTGGTTAGGAAATATTGCTAAAAAACGCATTGCTATGGTTACAGCGGTTGTAGTTTCTCGAGTTTGGTAAGAGATATTTTCAAGTCTTTTTCTGATTTGAATAGGTGAGAGATATAGGTACATTTAAGTAAATCCATGTTGGTGTATCTGGTTCAGAAAGTACCTTCCATTGGAGCTACAGCGGCTTTTGCTGCGCAAGCCCCAGTAGTAAATTTCTAATTCTAGGCTACTATAAGTCACCTGAAAAGTTTAAAAAATGTTATACAGATGTAGTTTGAGGTTATTAAGTTTTAATGAAATATTTTGACATGCTTGGATGTAAAAGGTCACTAGGATCCACTTGTTTTTCCGACCTTACTCATCTCCGCGATGTCAGGCCCCTTATGGTCCTGTATGCTACGTTGCCAGATTTCATTGACCGAAAACTGATATTCTCCCGCAGACCCCAGAAAAACAAAATCGGCCTGCCCCAGCCCATTAAAAATAGCCCAATTGGGTAGGAAACACCCCATCTGGCAAAACTGTCAATACGGAAAAAGTCTCCTCCTACCGTCAAATTAGCTGCAGTGTTTCGCTGGTATTTTATATATGAGCGCACAATCATGTTTTACCATGCCAACACACAGAGGCGGTGCAAAATTTTGGTAAGGCTGTCGCCTTTGAGTTTTGAATGCAGGAAAAACCCTGTGTATAGCCATATAGAATGCCACCCGCCAAAGTGGCTAGTAAGATTGACTGCGTTACAAGCCACAGCCAAAATCTACCCGCATTTTGCAGTTGGGCGGGTGCCAATGTCAAGCCCTGCTCATTTTACCAAGTATATCCTCAGCAGACGAATGTCCCATGAATTCTGAGCCAATGTATTTCATTTTTACCTCTCCGCCATCCCATATCCTCACATGCATGTCCATCTGTTTTGATTGTAAGTGGCGGTTCAGGCTCTCGTCAAACAGGAATGTATATCCAAGTTGACTGGACACTTTTCTGACTGAGGGTGCGAGTCCAAAGGTACTGATATATGCACATTTTCACCACATGCAAATCTTGACGCTGTCTGGGAACATATTTCTAAATATAAGGCCTGTGTCTTCGCAAGACTTGTAAGAGTAGTGTGAGTTTACCACTTTCAGAGTCCATAATACCTCGGCAGCTAGCACTTTAACTTTGCTAATATCGATCGGTCGTTTTCGTTGCGGTTATAGCGTCTGGTCCTGGTTTGAAGAAGCTTGTGATGGGGGTGATGGTCGCCTCTCAGCTGCCACGCGGCTGTGTTTTTTCCCTCTCATATGGCTTGATAACGCAGCCTCACCCATATTTAAAACATCAAACTCTTTAACACCTTCCATTGCATTTTGCACACCCTGAGTTTGGACCTTTGTCTATCCATAACGAATACTGTGGCATGTGTAGCCAGGCTTTGTTGCAAGAGCATTTTCCCCGCATTGCTTCTTAGCGGGTTATAGCTAGCGCGCTGTCCACGTTCCATTACCTGGATATTATCGGAGCGCGGTACAACGTAAATGTGACGTAAAAGATATGACAAATTCGAGGGGTGAAAGGTGGCAAGCAGTCGATATGACAAACTCAAGAGTAGATAATCTGAGACAAACTGCAGTTCAGCAAGTACCCAAACGTGAGGTATTCAGCCCACGAGATTAACTTCAGCAGTTATCAGAGGCAAGGTGTACGAGGATTCAGCATAACACAACGAACACGAGCAATGATACATGTTCAGATCCTGGCAGATATGTAGATAATTTTTATTAGAATATTTATATTTAAGATTAAAAATTTAATTAAATTTAAAGATTTAATTAATTAACTACATGAAAATAAATAATTTCCATGATTTTTCCATTACTTTAATGTTTTAGTTTTTTTCCAAAACTTGCCCAGTCCTGGAAAAGGCAAATTTCAAATTCCATGATTTTTCCAGGATTTCCATGACCCCCTGTCTCTAAAGGGATAACATTTGTGACAAATGCAATTGAGTCTTTGGGATTTAATCTTGTCATCCTCAGGTGAAACCAGTTCCTCACCAGGTGTTTCTTTAGCTTTGGGAGGAGCTTGGACAGGATCTGTTCGTGGTGGGCCTGATACCGTTGCAGCTTAGGGAACCCAGGGATGAAGAACCCTACCGGACAAAACCAGAGAGAGACAGAAGTTAAAAAATAAATAAGAATGTAAACCAGGTCTATTTTCTGCATTATTTAGAAGACACTCATCCAGAGAGAGATCGTCAAGTAGGTTGGGTTGACTGTCTTGCTCACGGATAGACATACAAATTTTTCACTTTGCCAAATCCGGGGTTTGATCTAGCAACTTTTCGGTTAGTGATCAGATGCTTTAACCTCCAGTATATCTGCCACCCCTATGTCAGTCATTCAGTGGTCACCTAATTCCACCCCCTATGCATCCCTTCCTGTCACTCTCCTCCCTTCTGCTCACCGTGCATGGCATGTTTACTGTTGGTAAGGAGCTGGGACAAGGCCCAGAAGGCGTCCTCCTCGTTTAGGTACATGAGCAGGATGGCAGCAATCTGACTCATCCCCTGGCAGTAGCTCACCTCCTGTGGACAGGAAAGGGAAAATAATTTTATTTTTCATTTTCAGATGGATGCAAAAAATAACGTAAAAGGCAATCAGTACTGGAGATATTTCACATTTACACCAGTTTAGTGTATTTTTAACCATTGCGCTAAAAAGAAACATATAGCGCACACGTATTTGAAAACATGCATAAAATATAAAAACAGTGAGAAAATCATTAAAATTAATAAATGTGAGATATCATACATAAGCTGCAGACGTGCCATTAAATTCGTATTACACTACGTAACACAAGTTTTGTTTCTGGGTAATAAGAGTTATTTCGTAATTGCTTATGCCAAAAAGTATTGAAAATGGTTATTATTCCCCACAAATGTTGCTTTGTGGGGAATAAACTATGCTAGCCTAACATTACAACTATGGAGACCAATACAGGATAATACACTGCTCCAAAAATGAAGGGAACACGTAATCATCACAGTATAACACCAAGTCATTTTAACTTCAGGGATATCAATCTGCCCATTGATTGTGAATAAAAGTCACCTGTTTTAGTGCAAAAGAAAGTAACAACAGGTGCACTAGAGAGGCAACAGCAAGTCAACTCCCAAAAAGGGAATGGTTTTGCAGGTGGTGGCCACAGACAATTGCTCTCTCCTTATCCTTCCTGATTGATTCTTCATTAGTTTTGTGTTTTGCTAGTGTCCTTGTCACTAATGGTAGCATGAGTTGGTACCTGCAGCCCATTCAGGTTGCATAGGCAGTCCAGCTCCTCCAGGATGGCACATCCATACGTGCCGTCGAAAGAAGGTTTGCTGTGTCTCCCAGTACAGTCTCAAGAGCATGGAGGAGACACCAGGAGACGGGCCGTTACACGAGGAGCGCTGGACAGGGCCATAAAAGGGTATCAAACTAGCAGCAGGACCGGTATCTGCTCTTTTGTGCCAGGAGGAACAGGGGGAGCACTCCCAGAGCCCTACAAAATGACCTCCGGCATGAAATCATCAGACCCATCCCCAGACCTTATGCTGGTGCAGTGGGCCCTGGGTTCCTCCTGATGCAGGACAACGCCCGGTCTCATGTGGCCAGAGGGTGCAGGCAGTTCCTGGATGACGTAGGCATTGATGCCAGTGACTGGCCCTCACACTCCCCAGACCTGAATCCAACTGAGAACCCCTGGGACGTTATGCATCGGTGCATCCAACTCCGCCAAGGTGCGCCACAGACTGTTCAGGAGCTCACTGATGCCCTGATCCAGGTCTGGGAGGAGATCCCCCAGGGTAGCGTAAGAATATAACCAGTAGTGACAAGGACAGTTGCGTTGTGACAAGGTAGGGTTGGTATACAGAAGGCCTTTATTATGTATGTACTGTAGTAGTCCATATTATGGCAAGAACGGCTCAAATAAGCAAAGAGAAACAACAATCCATTATTAATTTAAGCCATGAAAGTCAGTCAATCCGGAGAATTTCAAGAACTTTGAAAGTTTCTTCAAGTGCAGTCGTAAAAACCATCAAGCGCTATAATAAAACTGGCTCTCATGTGGTCTGCCACAGGAAAGGAAGTCCTAGAGTTAATTCTAATGCAGAGTATAAGTTCATTAGAGTTACCAGCCTCAGAAATCGGCAACTAACTGCACCTCAGATTGCAGCCCAAATAAATGCTTCACAGAGATCAAGTAACAGAGACATCTCAACATCACTGTTCAGAAGAGACAGCGTGAATCAGCCCTTCATGGCTGAACTGCTGCAAAGAAACCACTAGTGAAGGACATCAATCAGAAGACGCTTGCTTGGGTCAAGTGTGGTGTCTTTGTGAGACAGGGGGGGTGAACGGATGATCTCTGCATGTGTGGTTCCCACTGTGAAGCATGGAGGAGGAGGTGTGATGGGGCGGGGTGGGATTGCTTTGCTGGTGACAAGGTCAAGGCACACTCAACCAACATGCCTACCACAGCATTCTGCACCCATATGCCATCCCATCTGGTTTGCGCTTAGTGGGGCTATCATTTGCTTTTCATCAGGACCACAACCCAAAACATACCTGCAGGCTGTGTTAGGGCTATTTGACCAAGGAGAGTGCTGCATCAGATGACCTGGCCTCCACAATCAACCGACCTCAACCCAATTCAGATGGTTTGGAATGAGTTGGACCACACACATATTTCTACTTTTTGGCTAATACATGATTCCATGTGTTATTTCATAGTTTTGATGTCTTCACTACTATTCTACAATGTGGAAAAATGTAAAAATAAAGAGATACCTGGGAATGAGTAGTTGTGTCCAAACTTTTGACTGGTACTGTACATATAGACACTGAATAACGATAAGTAACTACTCACTGTTTCCAGATTAATAAGAAATTTCAACCTACAATTACTTAAATTATTTTTGTTTTCTTAACATGAATATCAACTTTTCTGTTCGTGAATGGTGTGAGAATACACCAACAACAAAATTATGTGGTTGTATATCAGCAAGAAAAAAAAGCCTTCATGTGAATAGACATCAAATTGTCCAGCTTATCCTTCCTCAGACTGCTGGACTTTTCTTCTCCAAACAATCCGTTTGTGATAAAGTTTGAGGTGGTGCCTTTGAAGCGTTTTTATTTTATTTCCTCTGATATAAGCTTGAGCCATAAATATGAGTACAGAAAGTCAGCCACTCTTATTTGGGTATACGTTTGCTGGATATGAACTTTTAAAAGTAAGCTTTCCACTAAACAGTAACTTTAAAGATAGCTCTCTATGGCATGTAGCGTTTTATGACTGTACACCCACTGGTCTTTGTGCTATGTAGCATTTTGTGACTGTACACCTACTGGTCTCTATGGTATGCAGCAGTGTGTGACTTTACATCCACTGGTCTCTGAGGTATGTAGCACTGTACATCCACTCCATGGGGATCCAGACACAATGTAATTAATTAAAAATCCTCTTCAAGGTTTCAACTCTGCTTGGATAAGTTGTAGTTTTTTTTCCTCTCAAAAGTTCACTACTCACAGTATGTGCAAGCTCTGCAGTGTTATGGAAAATACACACAGATGAATAGGTTCGCACATACATAATACATCCACACAGCCAAACTCACCGTATTGTATACGGAGTAGGCCGCAAGCACGTGGAACAAGGCCTGCTGCCTGTGAAGAGAAAAAGAACACTTACAAATTAGGCTTTGGCCACAATTATGAGTACAATCCCAAATTGCAGCCTATTAACCACTGTTAGTACACTGGTAAGCAATAGGCTGCCAGAAACTACACTCCAGTGAACAGACTTTGGCAGCGACCACCAGTCTCTGAACCATGGTGATGAACTGGAAATAAAATAATCTGTATGCTGTCCTGAAATACAGTATACTGTACTGGCCTGAACTATACTCTCCAATCCTCTACAGTACTAAATTAAACTATCCTGTCCTCTTTAGGGATGTACCGATATAACCAGGGTTGGGTAGGTTACTTTTTAAATGTAATCCGTTAATCCCGCAAATTTCTCGAAAAGTGTATTGACATTGTTGTATATAAAAATTAAGATATCCGTAGCTTTTCGCGCATAAACTAAATCTGCAGTAGTCTGATGATTTGCTCCACAACCAACATTGTCAAAATGTTGCAGTAAACCCCGGCACGCGAATTCACGTTTGCAATCGTGAACACCCGCATAGAAATAAGAATTACCCGCGCGAACGTAACCTGCGATTATTATGGCCACCAGTGATGGATTTTCAAAACACAAATGAAAGAAATACACCGTATTAAATAAACCTGCACTCGTAGCTTAAAGTAAATGATGTCAGCAGCCAATGATAACCAATAAACACAATTTTCAGAGATGCCAAAGCAAGCAGAATCACATGGCCTACCTGTATGGACGGAGTTGATGTGGCCGCGTCAAATGCAAATAATCATCCTTTGGCAGAGTGCCTCCCAACACACCTTTTCTGCTCAAATGTTGTGGTAAATTCCATATAATGTTTTATCTTGAAGGCAGCGCCATGTTACAGCTATCAAACAAATAGTTGCCTAATCTATTAAACAATTCCTGTAGAAGTTCTACGGTGCAACTCGTCCTGGCTGTGTTGTTCGGTGCCTTTGACAAATAAACCTTGAAACTTGAAAAAGATATAACACCAGGTAAGCCTATTGCCTATCATTGTTCTGAGAATTATGCGTCGAGTAGATAACTAAATAACATTTTATATTACTCGGCTAAAATTATCGAAGATATACTCTGTTTTTACCAGCCATTCAACCAACCAAAACCGTAGAAATTTAAACTAGCGCTTCCTCCGTCACTAAACTGGTTATGCGCGTCCACCTTTGCGCCCATGATGATCACACACACAACTGAGGCGCGCAATTCATATTTTGGTTCAAATAACGATGTTTCTGTAACATTAAATAATAAACTCAAACATATAACGTGTCATAATTATTTCGCGCACCTATTCTTTTTCAATTGAAGTAATACAAAAATAATCATACATTTTTTCAAAAGTATCTGTAATCCGATTACAATATTTTTGTTGGTAACGTAACGGATTACAGTTCCTGTTTTTTTGTAATCCGTTACTCCCCAACTCTGGATATAACGGACAGCAAACTACACTGAACTGATTACTACTATTACAATGTTAACACATTAATGGAGTGTTTGTGTGTTTAAAAGGCAGACGTGCCGTCAGAAATTCCAGGGGCCAGTGTTCGGTTGGCCTGCTGGTGATTACATGTGACAGTATTTCAGACAGAGAACACTCCCCTCCAAGCGGTCGCCACATGCCTTTATCTAACACACACACTTAAATTGGGTGAAGTGCAGGGCAAAAATGTGTGTGTATGTGTGCGCACATATGCAGTGTCTGTACATGATTCGCACTTGTCTTACGTGAGCACATGCGTGTGTGTGTTTGTGTAATAGGCACATGTTAAATGCATGCATAATCTGCATGCTTGCGTATTGGTGCATGCATAGATTGACTCACAACGTGTCCCCGAAAAAAACATGAATTAGACCGCCTACACCGCTGTTTTCTGCAGCCGCACCCATCACATCTGGCACCACAACTCTGTCACACAGCAAAAGCAATGTAGCGGAACAGACCAATAGCAGCAGAGACGCAGTTGTCAGACATGTCGACCGATATAATGTTATGAAACCTCCTGGGGCTAGGGTATGGATTAAACCCGTTTCTTACGAGACGCCTCCCAAAAAGACACCCTACCCCAACCCCATGTGTCCAGGTCAAAAGTGTTGTATTATATAGGGAATACACCATTTGGGCAGTTATAGGGCCAGAAAGCTTTAAAAGAGCCCACCATCAGTCTTTTTCTCTAAAGAGCTTCAGACCAACTGAACTGTGGACCAAACTAATGTAGCAGGCATTAAAAAGAAAAGCCTGAGCTGAGTTCCCATTTCCTGTTTTCAAGGGAAAACTGAAATTATGCTGAAGAGGGCAGTATTCCTACAAGTCGGATTTTCCTTTTGTTTGGGGGTGGTGCTGTGCAGAGGGTGGCTGTTTGCAAGCAGGGAAGCAGCACCACAGACGTGGTAGACTTAATTTGGTCTGTTAGGAATGGTGGTTTGTGGGTTAAACATAAATAAATAATTCTCAGAAAGACATAGCCTACAGCTGAACTCAATCACGTGTAATGGAGATTAGGACTGGTTATAAAAAGACTTCATGAAATACTGCATATTCTGAGATCCAGTGAAGCATGGGAGACTGTAGGACTGTGTGCATGACTGGTATGGCTATGCATGTACATGACGGTTTGTACAGTTTGTGTGCATTACTATTCAGTTTTTGTGTATGTGTTTCTCTTCATATACATATTTCTCTTCTTTACATGTTTCCGTACAAGAGCCATTTCCTGTGGGGTCACTCTGTGTGACAGGAAGGCTAATAAAACATTGAAACGGAGGAAACAACTCTAGTTTTGGTTTACTTAATTCTCTGTGTGGGTATGTATTTGTGTTTCAGCTCCAAATTCAACAGTCCAATTCCAAATTCAACTCCAAAACAACAAAACTTGTGATACTTTTCATATAGCTATGGACTGCAATGTACACAAGCTCAACAAAATTAAAGAAGCACTTAAATCACACATCGGGCCTCGATGAACGAAATGTATTAAAGATCAAAATCTTTACTGTACTTTGTGTAATTCGTTGAGAACAAAATGACTTAACTGTCAATGGAAACCAAAATCACCAATTGACTGAGGGCTGGATTCAAACTCACACAGAAAATCAAAGTAAACAACTGAAATCACATGCTGATCTAACTTGCGTGAATTTCATCACAGCAACTCATAATGTAACTCAGTAGAGTGTTTGGTCCCCCACATGCCTGTATGCACTCCCGACAACATCTGGGCATGCTCTTGATGTGACGGCGGATGGTGTCCTGGGGGATCTCCTCCCAGACCTGGATCAGGGCATCAGTAAGCTGGAAGGTCTGTGGTGCTAACTCGAGGCATCAGGTGCACCGATACATAACGTCCCAAAGGTTCTCTATTGGATTCAGGTCTCGGGAATATGGGGGCCAGTTTATGGCATCAATGCCTTCATCATCCAGGAACTGCCTACACATTCTGGCCATGCCAAGAGGCACCAGGAGGAACCCAGGGCCCACTGCGCCAGCGTAAGGTCTGACGCTGGGTCTGAGGATTTCATCTCGGTACTTAACACTATTCAGGGTACCATCCCCAGACCATCACTGAACCACAGCCAAACCGGTCATGCTGACTGATGTTGCAGGCAGCATAACATTCACCACAGCGTCTCCAGACTCTTTAATATCTGTCACAGTGTGAACCTGCTGTGAAGAGAACAGTGCGCTAATGGCGGACCTGCCAATTCTGGTGTTCTCTGATGAATGCCAATCCAGCTGCACGGTGCTGGGCTGTGAGCACAGGTCCCACTAGAGGACGTTGGGCCCTCGTGCCACCCTCATGGAGTCTGTTTCAGACAGTTTGGTCAGAAACATGCACACCTGTAGCCCACTGGAGGTCATTTTGTAGGGCTCTGGCAGTGCTCCTCCTGTTTCTCCTCGCACAAAGGAGCAGATACCGGTCCTGCTGCTGGGTTGATGCCATTCTACGGCCCTGTCCAGCTCTCGTCATGTAACGGCCCATCTCCTGGTATCTCCTCCATGCTCTTGAGACTGTACTGGGAGACACAGCAAACCTTCTTGCAACGACCCGTATGGATGTGTCATCCTGGAGGAGCTGGACTACCTTTGCAACTGAATGGGCTGCAGGTACCAACTCATGCTACCAATAGTGACAAGACACTAGCAAAATGCAAAACAAGAGAATTATCAGTCACGAAGGATAAGGAGAGAGCAATTGTCTGTGGCCACCACCTGCAAAACCATTCCCTTTTTGGGGGTTGTCTGGCCTCTCCGGTTGCCACATTCATTTGCACCAAAACAGGTGACATTGATTCACAATCACTTATGTTTCCTAACTGGACAGATTGATGTCCCTGAAGTTTAATTGACTTTCTGTTGTACTGTGATTATTACGTGCTCCTTTCATTTTTTTGAGCAGTTCATGTACGTAGATTGGCTGTCAAAAGTATTCACCCCCTTGGACTTTGCCACGTTTTATTGTGTTACAACCTGAAATCAAAATGGATTTAATTAGTTTCTACCACTGATCAACAGAAAAAGTCCCAAATGTCAAAGTAAACAAATGTTTTCCCAGTTGAAATACAAAACAGAAAATGACTTAATTTAATAAATATTCACCCCCTGCAGTAGAGGCACCTTTTGCAGCAATTACAGTCCAGGCTGTGACTGGGTCACTCCAGGACATTGACCTTCTTGTTTTCAAGGCACTCCAGAGTGACTTTGACTGTAGGTTTGCGGTCATTGTGCTGCTCAAAGATTAATCATATCTCAAGTCTTTTGCAGACACCAACAGGTTTTTAGTGTTTGAGGACGGCCTGTTCTAGACTGATTCAGAGTTGTGCCATATTCTCTCCATTTCTTAATAATGGACTTTAATGTGCTCCAGGGGATATCCAATGCCTTGGAAATGTTCTATCCTTCCACTTATTTGTGCTTTTAAAGAACCCCATTCTGGATTTGCTTTGACTGTTCCTTCATTTTCTTGATAAAGTTTTTGAGACAGGTGTATTCAACCTGAAATCATGCAAGACACCTTAATTGCACACAGACACCTTAATTGCATTCGACTAATTGCGTGATTTCTAAAGACAATTGGTTTCACCACAGCTCATTTCGGTATGCGATATCAAATGAGTGAATACTTGCACAATTAATTACTTTGTTTTGTATTTGTAATTAATTTAGAACCATTTAGATTTTATTTTTCACTTTGACATAATGGACTTTTATATCCAAACTTTGCAGCAAAAACTCCTACTTAAATCCATTTTGATTTCATTTTGCAACACAAAATGTGGAACAGTCCAAGGGGGGTGAACACTTTGTAGAGCTACTGTAAGTATGTGTGAACGTTTCGTATGCACACTATGTATGAATGTATTCACATTCCTTCACTTTCCTCACATGTTGCCAAGAAGAAGGGGTTAGAATCAATCAATCATTCACTGTGAGCTGGTACACGCATATGTATACAAAAAGACTTAAAGCAGTTATTGCAGACATAGGTGGCTTTACCAAATTTTTATAGACTTATCTTACAAATATTTCCTGACATAAAACCAATGTTATCTTGCAATAATCTGACTGTCAGTGTTTGCAAATACAGTTCCGGAAAAAATTAAGAGACCACTGCACATTTTTCTTTCCTTTCCAAAAAAGTCGAAAAGGAAGGCTTTGAGTGAGGAACAGAAGGGTTAAAATGAAAAGACCACTGCAAATTGAACGCTTCTGTTCCTCACTCAAAACTTTCCTTTTCAACTTTTTTGGAAAGGAAAGAAAAAGGTGCAGTGGTCTCTTAATTTTTTCCGGAGCTGTATAATATCAAACAACAACATGTGATTGTACCATTTGTAATGGAGTAATATGATGGAATTGGTCAATAGTGTGAATACCTTTGTAAGGCACTGTATATCATTTCTATTATGAGACACTATGTCATTATAATGAGATACTATTTTGGTCTTATTAATATGAAGGGCACACTTATATAGATAAACATGTACACGCGCAGCATGCAGCACATACACAAACACACATTTTCTACACTGTGCAGTTTCTCCTTTCCCAGTTTTGTGATGTGCAATGCACAATTATGGCCTTTTCTCATTAAAACAACAACAACAAAACATCTCGTGAAGTCATTGTGCTTTTTAATCAAACTACTTGCTCAGGCAGCAGGATTTCGCCAGCACACATGCACTGGAGGTATAAGCATTCCGGGCCAACAACAATGATTGAGTTCAAAAGGAGTTGTAAGAGCATGACAAGACATGGCAAGCTCCCAGGCACTCCTGTGCAATGTAGATATTCCGACCCGGATTCAAACTTAGTCAACAGTTGTTTACTTGAATTTGGCCAGTCACATTCAAATAAGATGAACTGTTTAGATATAGAAAGAATAGATATTTTCAAATCCAGCTAGTGACTCATTTCAATCTGAAGCAGCTAATGGATATGACATGCATAATGTGCAATATTAACATTTAACAATTAGCAAATTTTGAAAATACTCTCAAGAATTTCCTAGGTTTTTCGTGAAATTCTGGTTACTATTCCCCCTGGTCCTGGTAATTTTACAACTGGGAAAAAAACTGGGAAATGTCTGAGAAAGTTACCGGGTAACGTACAACGTACTATACCAATACTATGCATTACTGTCTGGTAAATGGCTTTAGGGTGACAATTAGTATATGACATACTTGACCCCAAAGCGATCCATGAACATGATGTGGTTCCGGAATGTTCTGTGGACATCCAGATCAATCTGTTTGATCTCTGTAGAGAAACTTCTGGCCTGCTCCTTCATAATCTATTAATGAATGACCAAGCAGAATAACAGGAGTTACTGTATACAAGGAATAGCCAAAACTCACTCACACTTATGTAAAATACATCATATCATATCAACCCCAAACCCCCTACACTTTCAGACCTGAAAGGATCAATTATGACCAACATATGCATGGGCAGTGGTAGGAGCTTGGGCTTGATTTGGTACTGAACAAATCAGAGGGTTTGAATAAAATATGATGGACACTTTTCCTGGCTCTTCTTATCCTTGGCAACACACTTAACTCTAGGGATTAATTTAGGGTGAAGGGTTTAATGCTATGCTCACCTCATACTTCCCACAGTTTTCCTTCTTCACCTTCTCTATTTCCAGCAGCAGGGCCCATGCCTGTCCTCTAAGCTGGAGAGGGATGCCCTTGTAAACACGCTTCACCATCTGGGTGACAGAGACCAGAGAAATTAATATATACAGTTTACATACGGATAGGTGTCATATACATGTTTGCCCATAGATGTCGTAGAGATAAGAGAGATAAAGAGAAAGAGATCAAATGAGTGACATCCTCTTTTATCATAACCCAAGTGCTGCAATACTGAAAGTTGAGCAAAGATGAGTCTCTTCAACCAACTGGTCCTGGTAATGAGTTTACAAACCAGTTCAACTAACACAGTGAAGTGTCAGGACAGTCATAACAAAACAACATGATCTGTGGAGAAACAAGCACAAAGCAAAATACAGTGCAACCTGTCCATTCAACAATACACTATGGAAAACTGTTTGACTATGGTTACTGATCCAAACTTTATAAAAACCTAGACAAATTAAAGACTCAAAGTCTAAAGCCTGTTATTGAAAAGGGTAGGCACAGAAACATCCATAGAGGAAAAGCTGTGCACTCCAGTATAATCAAATTCAAGTTCAAAGTTTATTTATCAACTGCACAGAATAACACAGCGTCTTTCTGAACAGCGTCGTTGTGAAACTGAGCTGTATTTCCTGACATGTCAGAAATAACAAACAATGACAGTGTAATTCTCCTGAATTAATGACCATTATTCAAGGTTTCAAATATCTTTTCGGTTAAGACAGAGATGTGGACTGACACCAGACTACATAGCTGCCTGTCTTAAAATGTGGGACAGACCAATAAAACGGAGTGTCTTATGATTATTATTTTTGCTGAATGTTTTCATTTTATTTTTTGCCCTTGATTATTGTTCTACTGATCTTGTTTATTATCACAACGTTGATGTCATATATAAACAAAAGAAATGAAAAATAAAAAAAACTGTGTGTTTCAAAAACAACTCTTTTTTTGTGGCCCCACAAAGTATTGGACCGATGTATCAAATGAACGGACAGCGCATCGGCCCATCGGCCGAAGTGACACGCGTATTTATGATTGACGCATAAGCGATAATTTTGAGGTCAGGGCTCTGAAGTTACCAATCAAAGAGAAAAGGATGGAGAGGGAGAGGACAGATCAGAGCACAGCAGAGTGCTGAGGTAGAGTTAGTGTCTTCATGGTCTGAACTGAGTCGGTCACCTTGTCGCTGTTCCTGTATTTATCCCATTTCTTCACCATCTTCAGCCATTTCCCCACCCGTTCTATCTCCTGATGTTTTTGCTGAAAAGGTGAGAATGGAACTAAATCAATCAATCAACCAATCAATCCATCAGTCTATGAATCCTTCTATCCATCTAATCCATCTAAAGGAGATGAGCAGTACCTTCTCTTCTTGTACACTGGGAGTCGGCAGCTCCTCCTCGCTGGGGAAAGACAAATCATTTGGATTAACATTAGGCTTTGAGTTGAGGGTTAAGATTGTTTTTTTTGGAGTTACATAAAGGAACATTTTGAAGGGAAATTGTGGGGGTCCACGCAAGAACAAGGCAAATGTATCAAATGTATACATCTGTTTTTAAGGTTTGGGGTCATATTGAAATGTCCTTGTTTTCGAAAGAAAAGCAAATTTGTGTCTATTAAAATAACATCAAATTGATCAGAAATACAGAGTAGACATTGCTAATGTTGTAAATGATTATTGTAGCTGGAAACGACCAACTTTTTATGGAATATCTACATAGGCGAACAGAGGCCTATTATTAGCAACCATCAGTCCTGTGTACCACTGGCACATTGTGTTTCCTAATCCAAGTTCATAATTTTAAAAGGCTAAATGATCATTAGAAAACCCTTTTGCAATTATGTTAGCACAGCTGAAAACTGTTGTGTTGATTCAAGAAGCAATAAAAGTGGTCTTCTTTAGACTACTTGAGTATCTGGAGCATGAGCAATTGTGGGTTCGATTACAGGCTCAAAACGGCCAGAAACAAATAACTTTCTTCTGAAACTCATCAGTCTACACTTGTTCTGAGAAATAAAGGCAATTCCATGCGGGAAATTGCCAAGAAACTGAAGACCTCGTACAATGCTAGTACTCCCTTCACAGAACAGTGCAAACTGGCTCTAACCAGAGGGGAAAGAGGAGTGGGAGGCTTCGGTGCACAACTAAGCAAGAGGACAAAAACCTTAGAATGTCTAGTTTGTGAAAGCGACACCTCACAGGTCCTCAACTGGAAGCTTCATTAAATAGAAAACACCAATCTCAATGTCAACAGTGAAGAGGCAACTCTGGGATGCTGGCTTTCTAGGCAGAGATGCAAAGAAAAAGATATATCTCAGACTGGCCAAAAAAAGGAAATGATTAAGATGGGCAAAAGAACACAGACACAGGACAGAGGAAGATTGGAAAAATGTTTTATGGACAAACAAAAGTTTGAGGTGTTCGGGTCACAAAAAATAACATTAGTGAGACGCAGACCAAATGTGGTATGCTTGACGCCATCTGTCAAGCATAGTGGAGGCAATGTGATGGACTGGGGGTGCTTTGGTTGTGGTAAAGTGGAAGATTTGTACAGGGTGAAAGGGATCTTGCAGAAAGAAGGCTATCACTCCATTTTGCAACACCATGTCATACCCTGTGGACAGTGCTTGATTGGAGGCAATTTCCTCCTACAACAGGACAATGACCCAAGCACAGCTCCAAACTATGCAAGAACTATTTAGGGAAGCAATCAGCTGGTATTCTGTCTATAATGGAGTGGCCAGGACAGTCATCGGATCTCAACCCTATTGAGCTGTTGTGGGAGCAGGTTAACCATATGGTACGTAAGGAGTGTCCATCAAGCCTATCTAACATAAGGGAGGTGCTTCAGGAAGCATGGGGTGAAATCTCTCCAGATAACATCAAAAAAATTACAACTAGAATGCCAAAGGTCTGCAAGGCTGTAATTACCGCAAATGGAGGATTCTTTAACAAAAGCAAAGTTAGAAGAACCAAATAATATTTCAATTAAAAATCAATTTCAACCTTGTCAATTACTACATTCCCTATTATTTTTGCTATATTTCCTATTGAAACTCATTCCATGTATGTTTTCATGGAAAACAAGGACACTTCTAAGTGACCCCAAACTTTCGAACGATAGTGTACGTGCGTGTGTGTGTTCTCTAATTCCAGTCCTAGCTACAGTAAAAGCCTTAAACTTAGGGCGACCCCTTGGATGTAAATCTGCATTCAAGGAGAGGTGAACACTGTCAGGGCTGTCACATTAACTTACTGCATGAAGCCATGGCGGTCTGTGACTTTATAGATGCTGAAGTCAGCATCCTCCCAGGGGTCAATGTGGACACCCTCTTGCCTGCCCTGAAAACACACAATCAAAGATGTTAAAACATGCCCTCGTATCATACATGCAATAACAGCTGAGATCCAGTAATAACAACTCTGACCATTGATTGCTCTTCATTTACACAAGTGAGTCAGAGTGAAGGGTTTGTGTTTCGCCTAATGAATGTTTTAAGTGCTATACCTGGGGACACTCAGTAATTCACAACAGTGTTTTAACTCTATCCTGTAGCTGCACTTTATGAATCTGTGACAAATCTGGGGCAGCAGCATACCCCTGCGCCAGAGTATTACAAATACTAGATGGTTTATCCAGTGCAGAGATGCCGAATCCAGGTACTGGAAGGCCAAAACGGCTAATGATTTAACTGGTGGTTAATTGCCATTACCTAGTGTCCCTGATCTTAGTCATTCCCTGATTAGAAGGACACGAAGTGTAGTGGCCTCCAGGATTGAGATCGGACAGCACTTACAGAAAGTTTCCACTTTTCTGTGGGTTTTCCAGTGTACATGAGCATCATTAGCATGGATGCTACATTAACAATGCCTATTTGTCATGTAGCACAGCGGTTCTCAAACCTCCGGTCACATGGACGTCCTCGCTAGGGGGAGACCTCGAGTGGATGTTTAGGCGGGCGGACGGACGGGCAATGAGTGAAGTTGAGCGGGATGTTGAGCATGACGATGGACAATGAGTGATTTTGAGCAGGACGGACGGGAAACGAGTGATGTTGAGCAGGACGGACGGGCAACGAGTGATGTTGAGCAGGACGGACGGGCAACGAGTGATGTTGAGCAGGACGGACGGGCGATGAGGATGGAGGGCATGGTCCGGACGGACAGGAAAGTGGCCAGGATGTAAGCATCTAGCTCTAGCTGGATGAACATTGAAGCGACCTGAGGGGTACACTACAAAGGGAGTTCAACTTACTCAGATTTAACTTGGGGTTATCAAGGAAAGTCAGGGTTGACAAACTCTGATTGCCTAAAGTGGTGTTAGACGGTACTGTGACGGTGATTAAGATGTTTGTTAGTTGACAAGGTGTTCACTTAACAGGAGTTTGTGCCTGTTCGCCTAAAAGGGGCGCGTTCGGGCAACGCAAGTTGGGTTTAAGCACAACGGCTCGTGCTCTTTATTCTTCCCTGGTAGAATGCACCTTTATAATGTCAGGATATGAGGAGTTTAAAGCAAGGTTAACGGCTAAATCTCACACTGTGGCGGCCAACAAAGCCAGGGAGGCTTGTTGGCAGGGCACTGCCGACAGAGTAAATTTGTAAGAGCAGTGTTCTTGTCATATGTTCTTTAGTTAAATAGTCTATCTAAATATGTGAAAACATTTAAGATAATTCAATTATGGCCTACACATGGGCTAAATCTCTGAAATTGACCCATTGCACACTGTTAATGATTTAACATATAGGCTACTCCATAAAGCACCTAGATTGTAGGGCTACCTATATTAATTTAATTATCAAATACCTGAACGTGAATGCTGTGAAATGACTTCCTACTCACATAACCCCCCTCATGTTCTCCTAGGGGCGCTCTAATGGGGATATGGGTACGGTCAATTGCACCAATCACCTTGGGGATTTCTATGGAAAAAAATCTTCTGAATATAGCCTAGACCAAGCCTATGCATATTAAAAATAGACCAAGTATTTCTTGCTAATTACTTGCGATCGCATAAAAAGCATACATGATCTTAAGAACGCTTAAATGGCCAGGGAACACAACAAATGTATCAAGCCGTTTAGTGAGAGCTACCACCTTGCGAACTGCACGGCATAGCCTACAGTATTCTTGCTCAGATGTTCAGCATCACCGATGGAATACTTGAAATGTCCACTGGCAAAATATCGCAAAGCACGACACACTGTTCAATATGAGCGCATTACTCCGACGAGTGGCATTGAAGGCGTCTGGCCCTAGAAGTCGGCAAAGATAGGGAATTCCCTCAGATGAGAATTGTTATCTTAATTAGAAAACATCATCGGTGTAAACTAAAGGAGATACACGGTCTTTAAACACCCTCGCCCTGCGGAGTAAACCTCTCACAATCCGTGTGGCAATGTCGATTGGACCTTCCAAATGTGCCCGCCTTTTTGTGGGAGGAAGGGCGGTGCTTAAGTTGGGTAACATCGAGTTAACCATGAAGATAACCTGCTCGGAGCAGTTTAGAGATGCAACGTAAATTGCCATGGCAGCATACCCCGGGTAAAACGTATTCACCTTTCATAGTACGGGTTAATCGGGAAGTTACATCTGACGTCACCAAGTTACTCATGAAGTTACCTCGATTAGCCAGTTACCTCGCTTCGTAGTATACCCCTGACCTGAGCGCCTCACAGGCATTTTTTTCAATATATAATTGGAGAGTTTGCATTCATGTCGTGACTCGTGTTTACTCGGCACTAGTCTAACAACAACAGCCTAAAAACGCGTTAGTAGGCTACACATCCGTTTGTGCAATGGATGTGAGGAAATGGGAATATCACTCTTTAGGGCCCGCACCCCAGTCTCACTATAAAAATCCATCAAACGAGAATGCTAGCCATGGCTCCCCTAGCTCTGTTACATGAATCCACCTGCTAACACTTTGCTTGTAGCATGATAAGTTGTCATTATTTAATGTTTCTGATAATCTAAGCTAAGCATTAATGTTTCCACCAAAACATATTCTCATAGTGGATTTAGTCATCTGCATGAATTACAGATTTGTCCTGATTTAGTGTTTGTAAATAACATCTCTAGCCACCATGACTACCTTATGTCATTGCCTATTCAAGTAGCCTACCTAATGCATTTGGTTGAATTTGGGAAAAATGTAATAGAGATACTTTATGAAGTATTTGGTTGTGGCTAACATGTCTCAGGAAATCTAATGTTTACAGGCACCCACCTAAACCCCATTCTAACCACACTTCAGCCTAAACATCAAAGGACAATACCTTGACCAGCTTAAGTGTGATTCAATGGGTTAAATGCCTGCACACCATGTAGCTGTCCAGATAAGAGGGGCTGATATGTGTTTTATACAGTAGCCTAACATTGTAGATAATGTCCTTGGTGCATTAATCAAGAAAACAATACGAGATGGCAAGATTCTATTTAGATTTACATAAGCTACATTTAGATGCAGCCAGTTATTGTGGTAAGTTATGGACTGACATTGTATGTATATTCAACTAAATTAAGGGCATTGACAACTTGCATTTATTTAATTCCAAGTCAAGCACAGTCCATAGTTTGCAATAAAACAAAGTATGTCTTTCCCATAATACACTGCTTTTTAAACAGAAAAGTGTGTATTAAGGGCAACATTTGAACACATTCTAAAATTGCGATTAATTGCGATTAACTACAGAGGACTATGCGATGAATCGCAATTAATTATTTTAATCAATTGACAGCATCAGTTTTTATATATATAACACAATAGTAAAGCACAATAAGACCTAGCCCAGGTGGGTGAAAACAGAGCATAGGCTATTTCATTTCACTTTGTAACAATATCTCTTGATACCTTGAATTTTGTTACTATACCAAAAAACACATCAATTGACAGATAAACCATTTGTCAAGTCTCTTTTTATTTTATTCTTTCCCACTTTTGTCATGTGAAAATAATTAATAATAGGCTAACAGGAATTTCTAAATATCCCAGTTCAAATATGAGTCTCACAATATATGTTTTTGATTTATTTTGATTTTTTAAATAGAAATTCAAAATCTCACCAAAACATTAATGGTAGTGTAAGTAATACAAATAAATAGAAAATAATTATAAACAAAGAAATGTAAATACAATTGCACTTTGCCTTATTTTAATTTAAAAATATTAATACTAAACTCCACCAAAACACTGATGGCATTATAAGTTATACAAATAAATAGAAAAAATGAAAAAAAGTAAAAGTAAAACAAACTGTGCTTGGCCTTATTTATTTGATTTTAAAATAAAAATACAAAACCTCACAAAAACAATAACATTTTTAAAAACTAAAATGGCTAATGTTTACTTCATTGGCCAAAAAATAAACTTACCAAGACCACTTTCTACAAATTGAACAGCGAATCGCAGATGTTGATGTTGCGTATGCTACCTTATGTACACAGATTGCTTGATACAATATGCACAGCCGTCGTCTTTATTGTGGAGATCATACTCAGACAAAAATGTTTGCTCTATTTAAAATATGGCAAGTTTTTGGATGCTATCATTCAATACATTTCATAGTTGCCAATGCTGAAGAACCATCCACTACTGTTCTACAGTTTCTGTAGAATTTGCATAGCTGTTGTTGTTCCTGCTAGTATCGTTAATACTAACAATAAAATTGTGTCCTTTACAGGCTTGTCAATTTATGGATTTAAAATAACTGTAACTCAGTAAATGGTAGCCTAATTTTAACCAGTGTAAGATAAGACGTCGCCGCAGCTTTGGCTGCTAACACAAGATAGCCTACTATATGTTGGATGCATATTTTCATTGGCCTACAATGTACATTTTGAAGTAGCCTACATTTAAATGTAGACTGCAGTAACATTCGGCTCACCCATTAGTTGAATCATTTGAAAAAATACAAACACACAATTATATTGTAGTTAGGAAGACAACCACAACAAGCAGCGACGTCTAGCCGTATAGAACCCTATGAAATTGTCATCGTGATAGTGTGCTTTGTGCACAGTCTTGGAGTGACTGATTCACAGCTCCAAACCCCCCACATGAACCACTTATTGATGAACTGAAAGCATTAAAATACGGAAGCTGAAAACGGAATGGTTATCAAAGGTGTCATAACAGAATGTTTATTATATCCTCACAAGTATTTATTATCAATTTATAAGGCACTCTGTTTATCCAATAGCCTATATTAAATCGTTTAAAAAATATTTTCCTGGGGTTTTATTGTATTTTAATATAGCCTATAAAAAACAGAATGTGACTAATCTGAAGACTTTGAAGAATAGCAAATGCTGACTTCTTGAGTGAGCCTGCTAAACATCTACTCGTGGGCTCCCACTAGCGAGGACGTCCATGTGACTGTGCTGGACGTCCACGTCGCTCTGAGGGATGTAGCTGCCTCTCCAAACCTCTCCACAGGGACCACTAGACATTTCACATTGTTCCCAAATCTTGTCCTCACATATCACAAAAGCACACATTTTGTTGAAGCCCGAAGACACCCAATTCAACAGACTACTATTCATTTTATTTCACTGCTATTTAACTATGTCAGTCAGTATAGAACAAACTGGTATTTGCAAGAGGTGGCTGACAAGTACAACCCCATTTCCAAAGCTAGAATACTTAATTGAAAAAGTTCATCCCTCCACCATTTTTGTAAAAAGCTGAATGATGGGCCTGGTGAAATATGACCACTCTAAAATTCATAGTAAGGACCGACTATCAAATTTAGTTTGAAGTATCGTCTGAGGTCATAAAGTTAATATTGATATTGTTTAAAAATGTTGGAGCAAAACAAGCTTTTATAGTGTACAACAGTTGAATTAAGCCCCTGAAAGGCATTTGAAAGTTAAACAATGTCATCGGAACGTATTCAGACCTCTTCACATTCAAACATTTTGTTATCTAATAGAGCTTGTTTACAACTAATCAAGTATTTTTTTTGTCATACATTTTTTCATTAGCAATCTTTGACCTAGATTCATTTTTGGGTGAAATTCCACTTGTTTTTGAAGGCCCATGGAGTCATTTCTCACCAAAAAAAGTATTCACCTCTACCCCAGCCTGCAATTACCATAATTAGCATGGTCCAAATTAATTAATTGAAACTGTGCACAGAGAACCCCATCTGTGGGGACATGAAGATTGCAATTCACTAACATTTTTAGGAGCTTGAGAGGATCTACAAGGAATAATTGAAGAAACTGCCCAAATTCAGGTGGGCAAAACTGGTAGAGGCATAGAGGACAAATCAAAGCTGTGATGCCTGCCAAAGGCGCATCTACAAAGTATTGAATAAAGGGCCGGAATACTTTAACACTAGAACCGCCAGGCCATTCAGACTCCCAGTATCTGCCCGAGGCGAACGCCGTTTGGTGTCATTAGCATACGAATCGTCCCTTTTAGCATACACATTCTCCTCCGCAGCATCACTATCCAGCCAGAGCATCAGTCCATCTACTGGGTCATTATCAAACTATATAGAATAATCTAAAAAATAATGAATTACAGAATTTGTTCGTTTAAAATGGTTAATTAATTTGAAGAATACAAGAATGTGCTTGTATTGAAGGTCTTATCATATGAAAAAAATTATTAAGAAAACAATACAAAGGATGATTATTTCTAAGCACACAGGCTATAGTATTATTTGTTTATTAGGCCCTACAAATGTACAAAATGAAAATTACACAGCCAATCTATAGGTGACATGAATAAGTTATCGAAAAAAAAGACAAAAACCGAGGAGTCAATTTCTCCGAATAGGCTATGCGAACGGGCTTTGCAGGTCTCTCCCGGGGGTTCTAGTAGGGGTGTCGAGTTGATTTCAACGCCAGTGCATAACTCCAGTCTCCTACATTACTTACATGTAAAGTGTGTCTACAATTGAATAAGTGAATAAGTTATTGAAAAACCGAGAGGAGTTATTAGAAAAAGACTGGGTCCATTTCTCCAAATGAATAGGCTATGTGAATGGTGCGTCTTTGCAGCACTCTCCCCTGGGTTCTAGTGGGGCGATTGAGTTGATGTCGAATTGTCAAGTAGCCTATATCATTTCTAATAAGTTTCAATAGTGGCCTAATGAATTTGTTGAATGGTCATGGAAATCTTGTATTTCATTTGTAATTTCATTCAATTCAACCATGGCTCTGATTATTCATCTGGGAGTATCGTGTATTCATCCACTGACGTCATGCATTCAGGGAGGGGTGAATAGCACCTGGGTACCAACGCAAAGTGGTGTGTGCTATTGGCGCATTCAGTTGGGGTAAAAAAGGGGGTAAAAAAAACAAGTAAATAGTCTCTAAACAGTTTTCAGTTTGTGAGTTTAGAATTCTGACAACAGAACAATGTAATATGTCTATTTAGGAAAAGTCATGGAACGAGGAGGGTGTAGCTTTCAAAATGGCAGCTTTATTTTAATTACAAACTCAAACGCCAATTGGCGTAGGCATTCCCCAAAAAGTTGGGACGCTGCGTAAAACCCATATAAAAACAGAATCCATACGTGTGCAAGGTTCGCTGTGTCTTCCAGTACAGTCTTAAGCGCATGGACGAGATACCAGAAGGGCCATTACATGAGAGCCGGACAGGGCCGCAGAAGGGCATCAATCCAGAAGCAGGACCAGTATCTGCTCCTTTGTGCGAGGAGGAACAGGAAGAGCACTGCCAGAGCCCTACAAAATGACCTCTAGCAGTCTACTGGTGTGCATGTTTCTGACCAAACTGTCAGAAACACTCCATGAGGGAGTGTGCAGCTCGATTGGCATTCACCAGAGAACACCAGAATTGGCAGGTCCGCCATTGGCGCACTGTTCTTCACAGATGAGAGCAGGTTCACAGTGAGCACATGACAGATATTAAAGTATCAGCCAGCATGACCGGTTTGGCGGTGGGTCAGTGATGGTCTGGGTAGGCATATCTTTGGAGGGTCACAGAGACCTCCACGTGCTAGCCAACGGTACCCTGACTGCTCTTAGGTACTGGGATGAAATCCTCAGACCCATCGTCAGACCTTACGCTGGTGCAGTGGGCCCAAATACAGCTCTGGAAAAAATTAAGGGACCCCTGCAAAATTCAGTTTCTCTGGTTTTACTATTCATAGGTATGTGATTGAGTAAAATGAACAGTTTTGTTTTATTCTATAAACTACTGACAACATTACTCCCAAGTTCCAACTAAAAATATTGTCATTTAGAGTATTTATTTGTAGAAAATAACAACTGGTCAAAATAACCAAAAAAAAAGATGCATTGTTTTCAGACCTCAAATAATGCAAAGAAAACAAATTCATATTCATTTTTCAACAACAAAATACTAATGTTTTAATTTAGGAAGAGTTCAGAAATCAATACTTGGTGGAATAACCCTGATTTTTAATCACATCTTTCATGCGTCTTGGAATGCTCTCCACCAGTCTGTCACATTGCTGATGGGTGACTTTATGCCACTCCTGGCACAAAAATTCAAGTAGCTCGGCTTTGTTTGATGGCTTGTGACCATCCATCTTCCTCTTGATCAAATTCCAGAGGTTTTCAATGGGGTCCAGGTCTGGAGATTGGGCTGGCCATGACAGGGTCTTGATCTTGTGGTCCTCCATCCACACCTTGCTTGACCTGGTGTGTGGCATGGAGCATTGTCCTGCTGGAAAAAACAATTCTCAGAGTTGGGGAACATTGTCAGAACAGAAGGAAGCAGGTGTTCTTCCAGGATAACCTTGTACTTGGCTTGATTCATGCATCCTTCACAAAGACAAATCTGCCCGATTCCAGCCTTGCTGAAGCATCCCCAGAACATCACCGATCCTCCACCAAATTTCACAGTGGGTGCAAGACACTGTGGCTTGTAGGTCTCTCCGGGTCTCCGTCTAACCATTAAACGACCAGGTGTTGGGCAAAGCTGAAAATTTGACTCATCAGAGATGACGACCTTACTCCATTCCTCTACGGTTCAATCCTTATGGTCTTTTGCGAACTTCAGCCTGGTTCTTCTTTTTTTCTTTTCTGTTCTTGGCTTTTTTCTAGCTTTGCACGACTTCAGCCCTGCCCCTAGAAGCCTGTTTCGAATCGTCCTCGCCATGCACTTCACACATCATCCTACGGTTGTTGAGTGACATTCGAATGAGTTGACGTCATCTCGGTCAGTGGACAGTCGTTTTTGCCCTCTGCCAGTCTGTAGCTTTGTTGTCCCCAATGTCTGTTGCTTGACGTTGTTCTTATGAACCGCCGTCTTTGAAATTTTCAGGATGGAAGCAACCTGACGCTCACTGTATCCCTCTGCCAGTAAAGCCAGAATTGAACCCTTCTTTTCCTCACTCAAAGCTTTCCTTTTCAACTCTTTTGTCATGCTGAATAGTTATTTTTTTATTCAAATTACCTTTGAGGTACTACTTGCACTGTTTTTGCCATCCAGCTGGTCCTATTGCAAGAGGATAGTGTTGACCACAGCAGTGGTTTTTATACTTTTCCTCGTTAAATTAGATTTGGTTCAGGTTATCACCTATTCAGTATCCCATTAAGTAAAACAAGGTGTGCCTGTGTTGGAATTTAACCGACACTGGAATTGAATGGCTGCCATACATGTAGATATGCTGATTTAAGAAAATTAGGAGTGGTCTCTTAATTTTTTCCAGAGCTGTATATTTCATTCATCGAGACCCGATGTTTGATATTAGATGTTCCCTTCATTTCTTTGAGCAGTGTAGTACAAAGAAAACATATCAAATGTTGAAACTGAGAATTTTTTTTGTTTTTGGAAAAACACATGCCGATTTTGATCTGTAAGCGTTCGGGAACTGAGGAGACCAATTGCTGTAGTTTTGAAACTGAAATGTATTCCCATTCTTGCTTAAAATAGGATTTCAGATGCTCAACATTTCAAGGTCTCCTTTGTCATATTTGTGTAGTCATAATTTTAGCACCCGGACTCTTACTACAGAGCCATGCTGTTGCAATACGTGCAGAATGTGGTTTAACATTGTCGTGCTGGAATAAGCAAGGCCTTCCCTGAAAAAAATTGTCTGGAAGGCAGCACATGTTGCTCCAAAACCTGTATATATAGTTCAGCATTAATGGTGCCTTAACAATGTGCAAGTCACCCATGCCATGTGCACTAATGAACCTCCATACCATCACGGATGCTGGCTTTAGAACAGTGCGCTGATAACAAGCCGGACGGCCCCTCTCTTTAGTCTGGAGGATGCGGGCGGCATCCTGATTCCCAAAAATAATTTCAAATTTTGATTCGTCAGACCGCAGGACAGTTTTGCACTTCGCCTTAGTCTATCTTAAATGAGCTCAGGCCCAAAAAGGCGGCATGTACACAGACAATGATTTTTGAGAAGTGTTCCTGAGCAGATGCAGTGATGTCCACTACAGAATCATGTCTGTTTTTAATGCAGTGCAGCCTGAGGGCCCGAAGATCATCCAATATTGGTTTTCGGCCTTGTCCCTTGCATACAGTGATTTCTCCAAATTCTCTGAATCTTTGAATATTATGTACCGTAGATGAGATTAAAAAGTTACCTAAATAGTTAACAATCTAGTCTTTGAAAAAGAACAGACAAGAATAACATTGGAACGGATATTAAACATCAAATGTACAGACTAGATTGTTAACTATATTATCTTATATATTTCCATGATGGCTTTTATTTTGAAAAAGTAAATCTGAGTTAGCGCTGCTTGCATAATATCCTGCTGCTAGAGGAACGGTATTGAAGCCTCGAATGGCCATCACTATCGTCACCTATATTGTTAGACACTGCATCAATGTCATTCATGAATGGCTAATTAGCCGTTAAAACGGACAGTGGCAAAAGAGGATTTGTTCAGGATAGACAAAAACTTTGCTGGCTTCAATAGCTACTTTATATAAAAGCCTAAAATGAAACTGTTTACTGTTATATTGTGACTATTTCTGGTGGATTTTTCAATTATGTCTTAGGATTTGTTCAGGATAGACAAAAACTTTGCTGACTACACGATTCACTCGTCTTTTCACTTGATGAAAAAGTCTGTTATCGTCACCTATATTGATACAGTAGTTATTGTATCAATGTCATTCACGAATGGCCAATAAGCAGTTAAAACGGCCAGTGGCGAAAGCCATAAAGTTCATAGATGCTATTTGTGGTGGAGGTAAACTTAATAAGAAACTTTACTCAGTTTAACACAATAGTTAATGGTGTCTAACGAAATATTCAAACTTGACGTGATGTTAATGCGTGTGGTATAGTGGTTAAAGACACAGCCTTTCACGTGGATGACCCGGGTTTGAATCTTGGGAGGGCAATAACGATCAACGCTATTTATTGCGGGCCGGCTGAACTAGGCTTGCCTGGTTTCTTGTTTTTGTGTATATATTGTGTATATACTCCCTTTAAGAATGTGCTCCTAATCTAAACCCGTTACCTGTATAAAATCTTTCTGATTGAGAGGGGATCAAATACTTATTTCACTCATTAAAATGCTAATCAATTTATAACATTTTTGACAAGCGTTTTTCTGGATTTTTGTGTTGTTATTCTGTCTCTCACTGTTCAAATAATCCTACCATTAAAATTATAGACTGATAATTTCATTGTCAGTGGGCAAACGTACAAAATCAGCAGGGGATCAAATATTTTTTTCCCTCACTGTAGTTTCACAAACATGTCAAAATCCAAAAACAAATGATGAATTGTTAACAACAAGAAACCAGCAAGCCTAATTCAGCTGGCCCGCAATAGAAAGTTTCACCCTCTCGAGATTCAAACTCGCCCACATGAAAGGCTGTGTCATTAACCACTACACCACAGAGCTATACATTAGAGAGGTGTCAGTATAGCCTCTTGTCTCTACCCTGAACAAATCCTCTTTTGCCACTGGCCGTTTTAATAGCTAATTGGCCATTCGTGAATGATATTGATACAGTTAAACTTACTAAAGTTTCTTACTAAGTTTACCTCTAACACAAATAGCGTCTATGTATGCCGTTTGCCACTGGCCGTTTTAACAGTGTATTAGCCAGTAATAGGCTTTACCTGTATCTACTAACTTACTGGAATAGTCATAAGAATTGAGCAATTTCTAGCGAGTCTGCCAAAGCTATTTCATTTCATGGCATTAGAATGTATTTTTTTCTTTCATGGCATAACAACATACTTTTTTGTTTCATTCGTGAATGACATTGATACAATAACTATTAATAAAGGTGACAATAACTAACTTTTTCAGCAAGTGAAAAGACGAGAGAATTGTAGAATCTACCAGAAATAGTCGCAATACTGTATAACCGTAAACCATTTTATTGTGGCTCACAAATAAAATTAATAAATGTCGTTGCTCTCAATAGATTTGAACTTAGGTCGTCCACGTGAGAGGCACTCTCTTCAACCACTACGCCACGGTATTACACATTTCATCACTCGCTAGACGCCATTGAGCATTGTATTAAACTGACTAACGTTTCTTATTAAGTTTACCTTCACCATAGCGTCTATGAACTGTATGGCTTTTGCCACTGGCCGTTTTAACAGCTTATTAGCCAGTAATAGGCTTACTAGTCTCTACTAACTTCCTAGGAATAATCATAAGAATTGAGCAATTGCTAGCGAGAATGAAGATGAACTTTTCAATTTCAGAAACAGTCGCAATATAACTGTATACAGTTTTAGTTAAGGCTTACTATAACGTAACTACTGTATGTTGTAGCCAGCAAATGTGTTTGTCTATCCTGACCCAAAACGCATGCACGGATGCGTACTTCGAAAATCCACCAGAAACAGTCGCAATATAACTGTAACCTGTTTTATTTCAGGCTTACTGTAATGTAGATACTGAGGTTTTTAGCTAGCAAAGTTTTCGTCTATATGGAATAATTCATAATGCATACTTCCCTTTGCCTGTGAGGAGATACAATCGCGGGACCTATCGTTTACAGGTCCGCTTCTCTAACCACTACGCTATTTAACAAGGGGGACTCAGTCAGTCAGTCAGTCAGTCACTCACTAAGAGACATTCGCTCTTCTTGGCCGGCTCCGCTTACGCGGTCCGGCAAAAATAAAGGATGATTAGCAAATAAATGTAAGACCGGTTTTAATGTTTTTGTGAATGTAACAGCATTTGTCACCTGCATTTTAAAGATTTGTGACTTGCATTACATTTCTGAGTAGCCTTACATATTTGTGAGTCGCATTTCATGGATCAGTTTCATACGGGAACCAAATTAGGAGTCTCCAGAACCTCTATATGTTTGATACATACTTTCAAAATAACACAGCACATAATTACTTGTATAAATAAAGTGTTAGGTAGTTCCTATGATTTATGTTTACAAATCAACATAGATTTAGGCTCTATGCTGTTAATTTCTACTGTTCACAGCATTGTGTGGTACATTTTAAACATGTAGGGGTTCTGGAGCCTAAGCATAACCAGAAGAAGGTCCAAATCTGGATCCTGATAATCCGTTACCTTTGTTAGCGATTCATCATTTGTTTTTGGAATTTGACATATGTTTGTGAAACTATATCAATCAATTCTAAGAAAATGAAGCTCTGTAAAACTAGGCTTTGGATTCTTGGTCGACTCCCAGCCCAAGGCACTGCTTGTCTGGTCATTTCGTTTAGCAAGAGAATCAGTTCTTGGTGGTTCCAAACTTCTTCCATTTCGCAATGATTGAGGCCACTGTGCTTCTAAAAATGTTCAATGCTTTAGCATTTTTTTATAACCTTCCCCAAAACAATATCTTGATAAAATTCTCAGAGGTCTACACAGAGTTCCCTGGATTACCTGGCTTGGATTTTGCTCTGTCAAGCACTATGAAGCACAGGACCTTATATAGGTGTGTGGCTTTCTAAATCACGTCCAATTAAATTGTTGTTAAAATATCAAGGATGAGCCTTGGAAACAGGATGCATCCAAGTTCAATTTTGAGTGTCATGGCAATGGGCCTAAATACACTGCTCAAAAAAATTAAAGGAACAATTAAATCCCACATCGGGTCCCGATGAACGAAATCTATTAAAGACTAAAATCTTCACTGTACTTTGTGTAATTTGTTGAGAACAAATTGACATAAGAGTCAATGGAAACTGAAATCACCAACCGATTGAGGGTTGGATTCAAAATCACACCGAAAATCAAAGTAAACAATTGAAATCACAGGCTGTTCCAACTTGTGTGAACTTCATCACGGCAACTAGCTAGCTGGGTATAGTTGTTAAATACAGTACGCAGTATGCGCATTGTAGCTAGATAACTAACCATAGAAAAACTATATGCACACGCGCACGCACACGCGCGCACGCGCACACACAGCAAATTAACCAGACTATAGACTGTATTTATTCCAGCTTGCTTGATGGAAGGACCGGGACAGGGTCTTCGTCGAGCAAGACAAAATATTATCTTTAAGTTGAATGCTTAACTAGAGTACCTATGTTAGATTTGTACGGTTTGTAATTATATTAGAATTTTCATAATTTGCTAATTGTCAAGATTTACCCCATTTTCATAGCGTGCGGTCAGGGACCTACACAATACCCTACTGCTGGAGAGGATGAAAAGTACAGGCCGCATGAAAGGTGAATGTGAATTTATTTTCCTTTTTAAAAAATACATGTTAAAATAGTAAAAACAAATAAATCGGTAAGTGTTTGGTGGCAAATGTATTAAACAAGATGCAAATGTATTAAACAAGATTAGGGTTGGGTTGTCTGAATTGTGGGCACTGGGGGAGGAATAATTTGGCGGGAATAACACAATGCAATAAATACTGTACCTAGTCATAAAAATTGGTTAACACCTTGTTACTGAGTTTAACTTGGTTAATAACATATTTACCATTTATCTATAGACACATTTATTTGTTAAGCGTAGAAGGGGCATGGCAAAAAAACTTTCACATTTATTGCGTTACTGCATTGGTTGAATATGAACATCATCTGCGATAGCTGGCTGGAGCAGGACTGACTTTGAAGGTAAGAAATAGCCTGACTGCAAACTCTAACATTGAATTAAGGATTATAAAGCGTATTATAATTGCTAAAACACCACACATGACTTCTCAGATGCAAAATAAAAATAAATAAAATAAAATGTAAAAATTGATGTATATCTCTTTTAATATGTATTTGAATTTATCCTAACACCTTTAGCTTCCTTAAATGTGAAGAGTATGACTTGCTGCTCTATATTTTTACAGTTTGACACTGTACTGCTTTGACATTGTCAATGTATTGTCTACTGTACTTTTACAGGCTTTGGCTAGTTGGCTGAAAGAACTCTCGGCTGAAGGGAACTGCAGTTTGTCGGGACAACTGAGAACAACTGTCTGATATGGAGACTGACCCCGGTGGATTTTTTGTTTCCTCTCCGAGCTGGTGCTCTGCTGAGTTTGAGTACCAGATCAAATCAGATGACGAACAAAGGAGAGCCAACCGCTCTTATGGGGAGAAGAGGCGTCACCAAAATGAAAACTGTTCCACTCGTCCATGACCACCACAGCCCTGCACTGCACACCTGATTGCTCAGAACATTTATAGAGAAGAGAAGCTGTGGTTTACCGGGGCAACTGAGGACATGATGTCTGAGACTGGATCTTTGGTTTCATGATCAAATTTGCTGACTTCGAAGGACACTTGAACTGGACTGACTTTGTGCATGCACGCACACACGCACGTCTCAATTGCGGCTACCAGACTCTCCACTTTACTTTATATAATTTTTATTTTTTTATATCTTTATCAGGGTGTAGTTATTTTGTTTGTATTGTTTTTGTCCATTACTTAAAATGTTTTATTTGTTTTTAGCCTTTCCATTGGTGCATTGCTGGAAGGACAGTATTGCGTAAAGCTTTTATTCACTTTGACTATTTATTTTCTATTGTTACTTTGCTGTGAAAGAACCTGCAAGTAAGAATTTCAACTGATCACAACGTGTAGTCAGGACATTACTGATGTAAAAACACAGTACCATCACTATTTGAAAAATACATTTTTGATCAAATCTAGACAGGCCCTATTTCCAGCATCCATCTCTCCAACAACTTATCCTAAGTAATTATGCTTAATTTTTAATTTGGTACTAGAAAATCACTACCCATTTTGTCAAACACAGCTGAAGGCTATTTGGTTTGTTAAATGAAGCTTAACATTGTCTTTGTGTTGAGTTGTCACAGCATACAATAGACTGGCATGTCTTAAGGTCGATATTAGGTCAAAAATGGCAAAAAAGAAAGGTGTTTTTTTTGCCATCGTATTCACTAGGCGAAACTGAAGTTGTATCAATGATGCATATGCTTAAACAAGGAGACTGGACCTATGCATTGGCATTGAAATCAATTCGTTAGCCCCACTAGAACCCCCGGGAGAGATCCGCAAAGACTTGCTGTTTTTGTAGCCCATTCACATGGAGAAAAGGACATTGTATTTTTCCAAAAACTCCTCTCGGTTTTTCCATAGCTTATTCATGGACAAACGATGCATGTGCTTTAACTACGAGTCTGGACCTATACACTAGTGTTTGAATTAACGCCTTTCGTAGCTCATTCACTAAGCGAAAATGTTTTGTATTTTTCTAAAAACCTCCTCTCGGTGTTAGGCCTTGTGGATCTTTTGTTTATCAGTTTATCCGATTGCCTTTTCACTATCCATTAAGTGTAATTGTTCATTTTGAACGCTTTTATTTTTTTATTGGTACAGTTATGGTTACAGACTCTCTCCACCTCCATACACTCATATTTTGAGTGTAATTAATTTGGCAAAAAAGAGAAAAAAATAAACATTAAACATATTTGAAGGTGAATTTGACTGATAGCATTATTTTTTCTTCAAATTTTCTATAGATACCGCGATAATATCATTACCGTGAATTCTTTTGGCCACGATAATCGTGTAGTGAAAATCTGATAGTGACAGCCCTAGGATGGTGAGCGAGGAAGGATAAGAAGAGAGCAATTGTCTGTGGCCACCACCTGCAAAACCATTCCCTTTTTGGGGGTTGTCTTGCTGTTGCCTCTCCAGTGCACCTGTTGTCACTTTCATTTGCACCAAAACAGGTGACACTGATTCACAATAGCTTACGCTTCCTAACTGGACAGATTGATATCCCTGAAGTTTAATTGGCTTGGTGTTATACTATGATGATTACGTGTTCCCTTCATTTTTTTTTAGCAATGTACTTCAACAAATTGGCACAAATTTCTAAAACATTTTTGCTGGTTTGTGATGGGTTATTTTGTTTATACTGATAGTAAACAATATTTTATTCAGCGTAGAATGCCCACTGGTTTATATTCTTCAGATTCACAGCACAATCCTTCAAAAGTGGGGGTTTTACACAGAAAATGTGACAGTAACGCCAATGGTAAGGTAGATGTGTCCTCGGTAGGGACATTTCTTTCATCTGTGTAAACTGGGAGCTTCCACAGCACAGGGGTTGAATACTTTTGCAATACTTGTCCCAACATAAAACCAATGTCACCATACAATAATTGATTTTGAGTGTCAGGACTAAATTAAAATAATAATTGGCATCCTATGTTAAATTCAAACATTAAATTGAACACAAGGTCCCAAATTAATTTATGAATTTAAGTGCCTGGTTATAACCTTTTTTAAAGGATTCCATTATTTTTGTCTTCAACAACTTACAGAAATGTAACTTGCACTTTTACCTCAGACCCGCCAATTTGGAGAGGTGCCTGAAGGACTGCCACATTGGGTGCCCAAGAAGCAATTAGTGTTTAACTCCCTTGCTCAAGGACAGAACAGATGTTTTCCTTGTTGGCTCTGGAAAAGTCTCTACTACATACTGGGTAAGGTGCCATCTTAACCCTAACAAAAACTGCATCTAACACAGGATGGATGATGCCCCATTCACTCACATACAACCCCAAACTCACCTTGTCATACTTTGAGATTATGTCAGCACGTTCCTCTAGTATCAGTGACTCAATGTCCTTCTTCATATCCAAATCTGGAGTAGCACAGAGAAGAAATTAATTAATTAAAAGTTAACATTAGAACACATATAAAATCAGCCTAACATGGCATTGCATATTAGGAAATTCTGTAAACTAAATCTGGTTTCCCCCAAACCTTTACTTAAAATTGTGCTTCCTAAATATTTTAAAATCTTAACTGTTTCTGAGATGCTGGAACCACCACAAACCACTGCATTCTAATATTTGGTCAAACAACAACTAAACCTTTTATTCAAGAATGCATGCTTGATGTTGAGTTTCAGCTACATGTATTAACAAACTTTAGCATTAATCTGTTGGGCTACTTGTGTGTGGAGCTTGTTTATAGCCAAGCAGCACCTAGTTAGCCTAACATTCACTACGTTACGGACAAAGCATGCCTTTTGTACCACAGTTGGAAATTCTATATTCTGGTTGAATTCCATCTACATAAATAACTAATTACAACTCACTAAAATTGAATTAATGAACAGAACAAAATTATATTTTTTGCTAGGAACTAAAAATATATTTTTTTGCTAGATACTATTTATAGCGCTTTTCCACTGCATGGTACCGGCTCGACTCTACTCGCCTCGTCTCTACTCGCTTTGGGAGCGTTTCCACTGCATGGTACCAGCTCGACTCGGCTCTACACGGCTCGCCTCGGTTGGTTTTTCACTGCAGATAGTACCCTGTACCCGCCCATAGTGACATCACTGGAAAACTGCCGTAGCGCCTCCTCCAACGCCACACACACAGGAACATTAATGGAGATGTCGTACATCTGATACCGGCGAAAAGCCAGCATTCGCTGACTAACGTAAACCCTGCAGTGAACAGGAAAATCTATTGAATGAACTCCATCAATTTTCTTTTGAATTGACAAGCTTTGAACGTAAAGTGGCAAATCAAAAGTAAACTAAATCTGGATAACATGGTCACAGACCCTGTTTAAAAAACTGTGAAAATGTAGAATAGAATTCTCGCCCTGCAGTATAAAAGATAACGTAAGTGCAATGTTTTGTTAGATTTAAGTGTATACACCTTACAACTCAACACCAACACATTTAAAACAACCTATATAACCCCTCCATCTCGATTAAAAGGTATAAATAATTGCCTTATTAATTGCCGGCTATAATACCACGTCGACTGACTCAAGAGTAGCCTACTGTAAACAAGGCAGCGTTTATTCCGGTAGTAGCGAGGAAGCACGCGTGAGCAGTAACCTTGGTCTTAATACATTGCAGACTGCAAAAATAGTTAGAAAGATTGGTAGGCTGCTTCTGTTTGGCTTGACATTACTATTTTGACCAGTGCAATGTATGCCAGATAGCCTATAGAAAAACCCTGGAGGAAAATAACGAGGTCCTTTCGTAGGCTACAAAAACAACGTGTATTTGTGGGCCTCTCACGGGGATAACGAGTTGATTTCAACGCCAGTATATAGGTCCAAACCAAGAGGAGTTTTGGGGAAATACGACGGCTCAAATTACGAGTCTGGTCCTATGCATTGGCACTGAAATTAACCCATATCAATGCAAGGACACCTGGGACAGACCCACAAAGACGCGCCGTTCTCGTATCTGACAATTGACGGCTAAAAAGCTGAACTGCTTGTTTTACTTTGCGGCACGTTTTGAGTCACTCTTGTCCAATCAGAAGTCTTCTATGTCTCCACGTCACTTTTGGTATCGCCTCAGCTCGCTTGGAACCTCGGCGAAGCAGGTACTTAAAAAAGTATCTGGTACCAGATACTATCCCAACTTTTGGCCAGTGGAAAAGCAAAAAAGGCGAACTGGTACCATGCAGTGGAAAAGCTCCCAAAGCGGGTAGAGTCGAGGCGAGCCGGTACCATTAAGTGGAAAAGCGCCATTAGTTGCCATTGAAGTGATAAACATTTATATTTGTTTTGTTATTCCATAATGCATTTTTATGATGACCAATATGTGACCGTGGGGCTGTGAACAGTGTTGCCAGATGCGTTGGTTTCCTGTAGGGTTATATAGAAGAAATAACGTTTGTGCTATATTTATGTGGAGTCCACAGGTTGATTGGCCAGTATATTATCAGTGAAATATGGCAACCCTGGGTGTAATGTCGGATCGTCGGCTCATTTGCTAAGGATTTGAACTGTGGAAAATAGATATGTCTGCCACTCAGAGGAAAGAAAAGCAATACATTATAAAAATTAAATATAATGATATGTGCCCTTGAGAAACATCTTTAGTAAAGTTGTTGAGCAGCAGAAGCATAAGATGGATAGATCTGATGTTACAATAACGGGAGCAGCATCGCAGCTTCAAGTGAAGGGGGAAATACAGTTATGATCCAGGTCCAACAGCAGCTAGCAGCGAGGTTTTGTAACTGCAGGTACGTTTTGTTGCAGCGTAATAACAAGCTTCTGTTCATCATGGTACATGAAACTTAGATATTATTTTGGAGAATTGTATTAAAGGTATCTGCCTCTATCTTTTACTTGGGAAATAAGTTAGCAATAGTAAGAATTTAGCGACGGAGGGGTGGGGCCTCCGCAACCAAGGTTTGCACCAATGGGAGAGAAAGCTAAGAATTTTCACAGTTTATAAAATAACTTAACTTGATGTTATAAATTATGTTACACAGACAAATACGCAAGTAAAGTCATACAACATCAAATGCGATACACATCTTTAGTTTTATCTCCACAATGTTTTGAAAAAACTAATATTCATTAGAAATGTGTACTGTATTTATAATCTGTACCAATCTGGTGAGTTTAATAACTTAGTTTACTCTATCTGATGCCAGTTAGGGTTATTCACATTATTAACATTATTCACATTTTTAAAACAGTCAAATAACATTTTTGCAAAGCTTGCAAATGGCATTCTGAGTGACTCCAGTCTGAATAGTAAACAGGTCCTCTACTGCTGAAGTGGAAAAGGTGGTTTGCCAAGTCCTAAACAGCAAACATTTCACAGTTTGTGACGCCTGTTTTAACAAAGCAAGTGACGAATAACGTTTCATTTGAAATAGTGTAGTCACTGTTTACGCCAACCTAGGCTAGATGGTGTGCCCAAAGGGTTGCCAGTAAAAATAGTGTTGGATTACTGTGAATAAAAGGACACCATATAAAGCTCTTATCAGTCCATCTTTGTTCCCATACAACCAGAAATATAGTACTTTGCCAACCAGAATGTAGTATAGTGTAGTTTTCATACTGTAATGAGCTGAGCCAAGACAAACCAAGCCAAACCAACAACACAACGGCTGGTAGCTAACTAACACAGCTAAGGAATGGCAGAGGGCATAGTGGTTCAGTGAGGACGGTTCTTAAAACTGTGTGTTTGCATGTACACGTAACATTCTGGTGGCAACTAAAAGTCCTAGCAAGGACAGTCAAACAAGAAAAAATTATTGTGTGTGTGTGTGTGTGTGTGTAATATGTAGATGTGAGATATGTGGGAAGAAAAAGACTGTCCCTACAGTAACAGGACAGTGTAAAGAGGGGGAGGACAGAAATTACCCTAGGGCTTAGGCCACAGCTGATAGGGTCTGCTGCTAACAGTGCTTCCTCCACACAGCCCCCCCAACCCTAGTCTCGTTCCGACTGCACTGAACTACTTTAAATCGTCAAGTGGAAATATCACTTTCCTAGGTAATTGTGTAGCCTCATCCTCAACTAACATACTCCAACTCAAACAATGTGGTTACAATGTGGCCAAAACGTAAATTGCAGAAGAGCTTCGGAAAACCCCACCTCAAACCTGTACAACGTCATACTTCTGAGGAGTACTTGTATTAATACTTTTAATGACTGGTATACACTCACATCATTTGGTTGTTGGGTTTGCCCAAACCAATCCTACACAGAAAATGCTTTCTGGCATAATGTATTACAATTTTTGGGATGGGGAACTATTTTAATTTAATGTATCAACATTTCCCTTGCTTGCCCCCTGAACACAACATTGGTGATGGAACATGCGCTTCTTTATTTAGGTTTTCATCAGCAACCTCCCTGTGACACTGCTAAAGCTTATATCTTTTATAAAAACCCTTTCAGGAACTAGGCAACACAAGCTCCCGGTGATAATGTCACAAATAGGGTTGCCACCTTCAATGTTGAAAAATAAGGGACACCTTGCCAGCGGCCTGGGGGACACAAATGATGCGGGGGTCTGGGGGTCCTCCACAATGAATGTCAGATGCTTCATTTTCTGCATTCTGGTGAATTTTTATGCACCAATTTGTTCTTTTATGCATCATTTTCAAAGTCCTCTGCTACTGTGAACATGAATGTAATGGTAATAGAGTAAATAAGAGTAAAGAACAGTTGCATCAATTATATTAAGGATTAAAACATCAGATCATAGACATGGGCAAGATGTTTGGTCTTTCAAAATAAACTATTTGGTATATTTGGAAGAAGAAAGAACCCACCCTCCAGGAAGGATGAGGTAGCCTAGTTTTGTCTGTTGCTGCTCCCATGCTCTGGAATAGTCTCCCATTCCACATTAAGTCCCGTTCCACCATTGACAATTTTAAATCAAATTCAAAGACCCACCTTTTTTCTCTTGCTTTTAGTTCAGTCTGAGGTTGTCCCTTGGTTTTTGTCAAATCCACTACTTATTTTTAACGTCCTCTTACTGTGTTTTAATCTGTTGTTGGTTTTATTCAATTTCTCTTAACTTCTTATTGTATTACTTTGATTTGATTTTACATAATTTTAGTTGTCTTAAGTGTTTTCCATTTTAGTCTTGCCCTCTATGTATTATATGTATTATTGTTTTATATTATGTATTGTTGCCTTTTCTGTATTATTCCATTAATCATGTATACAGACCCGGCGGCAAGTGGGGCATTGCCCCCCAGCAAGAATTCTTTGCCCCCCAAAAGTAGTTTGGGTAAAATGCTTCCCAATACTGTACTTCACTAATTACTGTTGGGAATGTAGACTAGCTCTCTTGCCTTCATCTGCAAATGCGATTGAAGATGTGCTTTAAGTAATGTGATCACTAAGCTACAAAGAATGTGTAACTACTGCAGTTACTAAAGCTTTCGAATTTGATTGACAGCTGTGTATTTTGCTAGTATATAGCCTCAGCAAGCCATGCATACAAAGATTATTTGCTGTCCGTCCGTCGTGCTTTAGCTACTATTCTATGTTGATAAGTAGGACAAATGTGCCCGTCCATGAAAATCAAAAGCCTGTCCAAAATGTTTGTTCTAGCGCCTGCACGTATACCTGTTTTGAGTGTAAAGCACTTTGGGTCAACTCCTGTTGTTTTTAAATGTGCTATATATAAATAAAAGTGACTTGACTTTCCACCAAGTGAGATATTGTTTAAATTTCTCTCACACATACACTTGTGTATCTGGGAGAACCGCACTGCTGATGTTACCTTGCATCTGAGCCTCCGTAACCAGGGCAATGATTACATTGAGTGACAGACAACTGGCCTGTCATTCTGATTTAATACTTCTCTGCTATGTTTCATGAAACTCTTTTGGTTTTATTATTTCTTGTGTCAATCCAAGCTCGTAAAAATGTAAAGTAGGGTGTGAATGAAAATACGGGACAAATTGCATCCCGTATTGATTCTATAAGGGATTGATTCTGTAAGACAGTGCATTTTATTTTTCAATACGGGATGATCCCGTATTATACAGAACGGGTGGCAACCCTAGTCAAAAGACCCTTGAGACATCGAAGGGCTGTGGGTAGAACATCTTGGTCTATAACAGGTGATTGATTCTGTTGACACCCTAAGCCATCTGTTGCTCACTAAATCATGTTGTCTGGCGGTGTTTTGCAGCCGAATTGTGATCCCTAGCCCTGGCAGGTGGAAAGGAACAAAAGCACTCTTTTCCCTGCACAGAACTTCATCTGTGCTCTAAAAAAACCTGTCAGACCTAAACCCAAAACAGGCTTTTTTGTCACATCAAAACTAAGTCTTCCTGGCAGATAGACATCTTCATATAGGGTTCAATCACTATGCTTCATAACCCTACCCCCATTACCTAGCCCATGGCCCATCCCAAACCTGAGTCCCTGTCTATGGCTCCAGTATCCACCCCACAACAGCCAAAGCTTCATTTGTGCAGACATTACAGGACCCAGCGCAAACCTCCCAACACCCCAGACCTGACCTCCCATTCCCCAGCACAAGCTGGGCCTCATTTCCCTTTCAAAGCAAAGGTGGACACGCATAACCAGTTTAGTGATGGAGGAAGCGCTAGTTTAAATTTCTACGGTTTTGGTTGGTTGGATGGCTGGTAAAAACAGAGTATATATATATATATATATATACACACACACACATACAGGTGCTGGTCATAAAATTAGAATATCATCAAAAAGTTGATTTATTTTAGTAATTCCATTCAAAAAGTGAAACTTATATAATGTATACATTCATTCCACACAGACTGATATATTTCAAGTGTTTATTCCTTTTAATTTTGATGATTATAACTGACAACTAATGAAAACCCCAAATTCAGTATCTCAGAAAATTAGAATATTGTGAAAAGGTTCAATATTGAAGACACCTGGTGCCACACTCTAATCA
>JACXGI010006291.1:7867-37386 GCA_016801175.1 Esox masquinongy | reverse complement strand
GTCTCCTGTTTGGGATGAGTCGGCCGAATACGTTACAGCTACTTTACCTCAGTCAGTTTAATAGCACTAGTTTATAGTTTAACCACTTACTAGAGCAAAATACCAGGCACCTTGAATTTCAAATGTGTTTTTAACTGCTTTCGCACATGGCCCAGAAGAAACTTGGTGTCTATATAGTCTTCAGGTCAGAGAAACATTAACACACCTTGCATACTTAAATGGAGGGAATTAAAGCTACGTTCAACTTCAAAGCAATCATTCATAGCTTGAGGCTCAAGCCAGTTCTTCAGCTCTGTAATGCTAAGGTTGGTGAAAACCATGGAAAGAAATTACCTATATTAATATCCGCACCAAGTTAATTTCAAATATCTAGAATTTAATTGGAACACTCCCAAGGCTCCTAAAAGTTAAGATGTGTTGCAGTCTAGCTTTGTTTTTTCTCTAGGCGGCCAAGCCAGAGATTTACATAATCTGTTTTCTCATATATTGTTGTTGAGCTCACTGAAGCGCACGAAGAAGGAGAGAAAATTAAGCGGGCATTGGTTCGACTCCAGTCAGAAATGAAGGAGCAACAGAGAAACTGAGTATGCAATCTAGTTAATCTAAGGCCCATCCGAAAACAGCACCGGTGCAAGTGGGCCAACAACCACTATTGACCACTATTAGTTGTTCAGTTGAGCAGCACCCGAGGCCTAGCAATAGAATTCACTGCTGCTGTCACAGGTTGAAACACTTAGTGTAAAGGCTCAAATGTGTGATCGCTAGCATTCAGTCCTATTAAGACGCATAACAACGCTTAGCTTTTAAACCTTTTTTGTTATTTAAAGCCAACACCTTTGAATGACAGCTGTCATTAGTGTGATCTATATAGAATTGTTGAAATGATATCTTGAAGAACCAACGCCACACGGTGTCTCTTCCTGTCTGTCTCTGTTTAGTGTTATTGAAGAGAATCAGTTTGTCTTGGGATGAGGTGGCCGTCCGAGGTAGCCATCTACCGGTCTTGAGATCTGTTTTGCATTTATCCTGTGTAATATTTGAGATGAGTCAATAATCACATGAATATCAAATCACACTGTGGTGTTCCACATTTCTGCTCAAAATTATGAGAATCTTGAAATCCATCAGAGGGCCTAATTAACATGCAGGATCTAGGATTTAAGTCTGATTAAAATCTAGCATTGTGCATGCAGGAGTTATAAAGCAATAAAAACATGTCACTCTGCGCTTAGACTCACTAAGCCATGTGTGAAAACAATACCAAATCTTCAACAACAGAAATCTTATTCCAAGTCAGAGTTAACGTGGTGCTCACGAAAGTGTTTGAAATTTGTTATGAATTCTGTCTAATCCTGGGGCTACTACAGTGTACACCAGTTAGCTGTGACAGGATGTTAACAACCTTTTAAAGCAGTCTAACAATCATCTGAACCAGTGCTGAGAAGAGTTATGTGAAGGATTCATCCTCAGCAGTAAAGGGAGCACGGCTGGTGGAGAAGCCAAATCTATGAGTGGTGTGTTGACAGTGGTGGTGTTCATGTGAGAAGGACTTATGTCATGGTGTTGACATCAACAACAGCAGCAGCAAGTCCCCGTTAATGACCTGCCCTCTCAGCCTATAGGATGGGAGAGGTCAGGGAGGAGACAGAGGGTTCTGGAATTGCTTATGAAGCACATGCCGACCTGTGGCACTCCCTCTCACCCTCAGGATAAAGGGGATGTTGGGTGGATTTTTAGTCACACCTTCCTATTGACTGTATCCCGCACGCAGGTACGCACGCACAACATTGCAAGGCCTTGAGGTAATAAATTCAGCTACGATCAGTGGCAGTAGAGACAACAGCCAGACATCATGACTTAAAACATACTACACTATAGTGTTGACTACTTGGTCATCACAGGAGAGACACTACTGCATCAGACTTGAGAAAGTGTGACTTACATAGTGTATGACAATAACACGGTAAACACCAAATGTAAGGGCAAAAAGTCATGGCAATCAACTCGGTGAAAAAGTGCCAGACCGAGGGAGGTAGGGAAGAAATGAGAGCCAGTAGCCCTTTATTGCATTGGTAAAATGAAACCAATAAGTGTTAAATCCCTATGCTCCAGTTTGTTGCTCTACAGAAAGTAACAGACTGTAGAGCAAGGTCAGGCATCCCAGAAACAAGGCTTCAAAGTTAATAGTGGGCAGGAACTCTAAAATACATTTAAGAAAACAGTCAGGGCTAACTGCAACAGGGGAAACAAATAGTAACAATCTTTTCATAAAGTTGTAAAAGAAAATACAAAAGGGGAAGAGTAATTGGTCATGGATCCTTCAGGCGACTGGGCTGACTTCGATGTCAACTTTAACCGGCATCTGGGGGTTCACTCTTCTGGTGTCAAATTGCTGTGCTGGCCCAAATGTCCTGCATTTACATTCAAATAGCATTTACATTTTAGCAATTCAGCAGACAACGCTCACTAAATTATCCAGAGAGGCAGTAATAAGTGCCAACATAGTCATATCAGCCACAGTGGGATTTGAACCCACAACCCTAGCTTTGTAAGCAACATGCACCATTAACATAATTTTGGCACTCAAAGAGAGACCCCTCTGTGAACTACAAAGTAATTGTAGGAAGCTCTATGAACCAGGAAGCCACTGGTTCATCAAATAATATACTTGTTCATCAAATAATATACTTAAAACCTTCAAATTTCTCCTTACAACTGAAGCTTATTAATTTGACAATGATATATATATATATATAAAAATATAATTTTATAATAAACCGAGACATGATCGGCAACCACATCTTTCCATGTGACCAATTCTTCTCTTCAAACCTTCTGCAGAGTGTGCAGGACATTTTGAATCCACCTACAGTACTGTGCAAAAGTCTGAGGCACCAGAAATTCAAACTAAAGACATTTATTTGGGTAGTAAGTTTGTTTGTAAAAAATAAATATATTTTTTTTACATATATATACCCTTACTAACCAACTAAATGGCATTTAGCCTAGCTTATACAATTCTTAAACTTCTCTCCACAGATTGCATTGGGAAAGCAGTGCATGGAAAGGCTATGATTTTCACCTTATAATGGTGTGATTCATGGCTAATCGGGTGCGAGAATTCAATGCCCAGATAAAGCCCCGCCTCCACGCCAATAGAGGCTCAAAACTTGGTTTTGAGAAAACATGATTCGAATGAAGGTGGGAAGAAATTGTAATCGTAAGAAGACGCAAACGTGGAAAAAACGTGTTTGAACGAAGCCATTTTAAGATCTGACGCGAAAATCCATTTAACGATTTTAGCATACACTTTTTCTACGCTTGAATCAATTTTATTCATACGATAGAATTTAGTTTTTTCATACTATGAAATATTTCAGTTAAGTTTCTTTTCTTACAGTCAATACATTTGAGCTCAATTTGGCTCCAGTGGTCTCAATTTTTTCCAGAGCTATATATGTGGGTTATTTTGAACACAAGCATATCTATGTCTTAGTCCATAAAACCACACATAAAAAAATTATACAGGTAAAAACAATCTCACTGGTATCAACAGTTTTGCAATTAATCACAGTTGGTTCAAATTTGTCCATACATTTACAAAAATCTGTAAACTGTGCATTATCTTAAAAACATATTGGATTTTATTTTAAACAAAAGACTTGACTGGAATTAAGGGCAGGAGCTGTCTTTTCTTCCAAGGGGTCCGTTAAACCATGTTGTCACAGTAGTTCTATCATCTCCTACCATTGTGCTCTTGATTAAGGCACAGAGAAGAATAACTGCTATGTTAAGCTACTGTATGAAACACATCAGCCTCTCTATCTGGACAGCTGCATGATGTTAGAATAGAGATGAGTGTTGGAATTGGTTAACCATATGTTGTCTGTTATTCTTTTATAGAGCACCCTACCCATGTCCAGCTCTTTGAAATCTCCATCTCAAAGAGCTCCCTCCCCATAACCACAACAACAGATTCATTCAAGCAAGCCTTAACGCTGACCCCAACAGACCCTCCTTGCTCAGAAACAGCACAGCCCACAGTGGCAAGGGCTATGAAGGACTACCAATTCGGTAGCATGTTTTGCTCTGCAACCAGGGGTTTCATTTCATGAGCACTATGACAAATAAAATAGACAAACAACTCCATTTGTAACAACATATAGCTTCAACAAATACTTTTACTCCTGTGGCTAACGTTGCCTGGGGGACACACCATCCGTCCACATCGTCATGACAACGTATACATTTCGGTTTTGTTTCTTTCAGATCTCATCTCTAATATCTCTGTTAAAGGCTTGCATAGCGACCGCACAAACAATGAGCCAGAAACAATATTTATCAAGTTGAACATGGTACGTTTTTTTGAACCTCTAAATTGATTGTGCAGTATAAATTAATATTGAAATTGTTATTAACCATATCTGATAGAAGCATCTTCTCGTTGATCGATAACTTTTCTAGTTCAGAGTAATTAGGAGCTTTTAAGTGATCCTTCAGTGGACTTCCTGTTTTACTGGTGTATAGGTATGAGGTGAAATAGGTTGTGAGATACGTATGAGGTGACATAGGTTGTGAGATACGTATGAGGTGACATAGGTTGTGAGACATTAACAGAGCTTTTTGGCCACATAGAGCAGAGGTGGGTTTAGCATAAAACGAGGAATGGTCACGCAAAGAATTACATCATTCTTACTGAAGTATGGCGCAGGATATGATTTTGCACTAAACAGAGTCCATAATGTCAAATATTGTTGTCTATACACCTTTGCTGTTTCTCCGGTGAAATGTTAAAGTTAGATGTGGGTATGTGGCCTATTGTGTGCCTGTGTATGCTTTAATAAAGGTCAAATGAAACCTCAGCGTATTAAATTTGTTTCCCTTTGAATTGATCCTGAGCGTGCCTTTTTATTTTGTTTATGTTTGACCACCAAACCACGTCTCTTCTCTACGTCTCCATCAGTCACCCTTGTAGGCCCCCGGTCCTCCTCTGTCCCTCTGGATATACATAACGCCTCAGTGGACTACACTAGTGGGGCCCATAGCCCTCTCCACAGACTGCAGTTCTGGGAATAACGGATAACTCAGAGGGGGAGCAGGATTTTGTCAGTTCCTGCTGACGTAACAGAATTTAGAAAGGTTACAGGTTGTGGGATTATGTTAAAAATCCAGGGGGCAAGTTCGGGCCAAGGTCATCTGTAGAGTACACAAGGAATACGCAGATCTAACACCAAGTCACCTACCAGAAGGGCATAGCCTGGGTGCCGTGAACACGATTCAGCAGCACCTGGTGTCCTATTTCACTTAATATCACTTGTATTTTTCCTGAGAACAGCAGGACATCCTCAAATTTTCCACAAAAATGTTTCCTTCATTAACTACAGATGTGAATTACTGGCGGTCTGGACAGATCATACAGTACGGAGCACAGCAGGAAGTTACAGTCTAAGAGGAGAGGAATACAACAGACACCGTTCCCTTTCTTCTCTGGCACGGAAGTACAGTGCTATTGTTCTCTCTGTTGACTCCATAACTAGCGGTGGGTTTAACTCTTGAAGGACAATCACACAAAGGTTTTTGAGAGCTTGGCTATAGCGAGCCAGTCATAGTCTATGATGTTAGTCTATGACGTTAGCGACTGAGGGAGTAGCAGAGCTCTCAGATATGTTTCTAATTAAAGAGCCATGTCATTCCTGAGAATGCCAAGATAGCAACCAGGCTACAAAGGTCAGAGACTGAATAACGTAAAGAATTACTCAGTCATCAGTGCAGTTTTCAGCCACATAACAAATCCCAGACCCACATCAAACAAGCTAACTTCTGAACGCTTCTTTATTGCGTACACAAAGTCTTCATATGCACAACACACTTCTCAAATGACTCCAGCCCTGTGCTGTACCCAGTGTCTTACCTGATGGTCCTGTATTTTGCGTCCCACCACCCGGAAGGCGTTGTTGCCCGTGTGGTGGTATATGTGCACTCTGCTGAAACCCGTGGAGCCGCCTGCTGGAACCCATTTCTTATTGGCATCGTCGTACACCATGACAGCAGCCCTCGCCTGACAGATACTCTGCTCACTACAGAAAGACAAGAGAGAGACACGGGGGGGGGACACGTCAACAAAGAGCAACAAACAAGGGGACACGGTTTCTACCCGGAGCCGAGGGCAAGGAGAAAATGCCACTCCAGGTGGCACCGTTTCCAAGCCAGGGCTGCCAGCAATCCTTTTTAGTTAGGTCAACTCGATGACAGGAAGTGATAGAGAGGCGCTCTGGAAGGGAGAGGGCATTGGAGTGAGCCGTCCACACAGACATATCACTGAGTATCATACACATTATAGACACTCCACCTGAAGAAACCCCTCTAACTCTGCGCCCCCAAAACTCAGAGTTCCACTGCATTGCAATCCTCTACGTGGGTTCAGTCGATAATGCGGTAAGACAGCAGCTACATCCAGACCTTTTAGGGTAACAGAGGAATACCCCTCATCTAGGTCTATATGCTGTAGTAGTGGGTGTCATTTGAGACTCGGCCAATGACAGTTGGGTATTGTGATCCATGACAACGGTTACCGACCAGTGGAACAAAAGAAGTAGGCCAAGGCCCTGCCAGGCAGCAGAATAAATTATTCACTAACGCGCTTCACTCACCCTCCCACTCCACAGCAACTACTCCAACAGGAGAAGATGGACAGGAAAGTATGAGAAGAGGAAAACATAAGAATGAGCAAAGAAATACGCACGCACGCACGCACGGCAGTGTTGAGTAACAGAGTAAATCACGTAAGGAAAAGGCTCCTTTCTTCTTTGAGACTGGCTTGAAACATTCATCAAAAAAAAAAACTAAAGAAACCAACAGGGGGAGAACTGATTATTGATCACTAGTCAGGCCAGGGCTGATTCTCACAGGTAGAAACAAGATACAGTGGACAGTGATGGTCAGTGATGGTCTACACATCCACAGCACAGTATTTACATTTACAAATGAATACAAAATATAATTTTTTTTATTTACACAATCTCCATTTTCTAAGTAAAACAATGTAAAAAAATATTCTGCTATCGATCAATGCCTGCCCACCACATTCATTGAGGTTGAGCATTTTTGACAAGAATTATGGCTGTTTCCATAGGAGCGCTGCAAAGTTGCTCAAACAATATTCAAATTATTCACAGAAGTAATGACATTTGGAAAACTTACTATATATTTTTCTTTGTTTATTTAGAACATTTTTGGCATGTTCTATAGCAGAAGGAATCTGATAAAATCAAATCTAACAATGGACTCTAAGGCAGCAAAACGTTGGAGGGGTCGGCAGACTTTCACTAGCAACTGTAAGAAAAGATTTGCAAGGCTGGCTAAACACTGACAGGCCCGAGGCCTATAGGGAGTCGGGGAGCTCCCAGACTTGAAGTGGTAAGCGGATGCTTTGGAAAGCAGGAACAGGGGAGGGCCACTTACTCAGCAGTCCCTTCCTCATCCCACTCACTCTGCTAGGGACAACCCAGCCCACTCTAAGCATACTGAAGTCTTAAAATAAACCAAGCCCTTCCGAGCCGACGCAGCCATGAAGGTCACTAGAGCAACAAGGAAACCTCATGCTCACTTAGACAAGCATCACTTCATCATACAGGGGTTCCCAACCTTGTCTGGCCCATTAAGCAAAGCAAAAAAAGACAAAAAAAAAAAAAAAACTACAAATGTTTCTAAATTACAGGAATGACAGTACTACAGTTGTTTCAGAGAGCTTTGTAATAATACATCTAAAGGAAGTAAGGTTTACCATGCAAAGGGGTCAAGGGTCACTCAGTTGTTCAAACCTGGTCTTGTCTGTTGACACATTATTTTGTAAACTGAAACCTCATGTAAATTATGTAAAATGAGCCACCTTTCTCTGTTGTTTATTCTCCATATCATAGTTTAATAAGGCCCTACATGATTATGCAGGAGAGCAGCGTAGGCTCCCTTCAGTCACTCATAATAACAGCTATGTGTACAGCAAATTGATTTGTCAACAACCGGGTCTCAGCACAAATTACTGTTAAAGACCACTAACAGCTATCAATTCAGAAAAATGTACCTGAAAAGCATAATATCCTTGGCGGAGCTGGAAGATGATCTATGCTCATTCATCTGAGAAAAACATGCTTTCCAATAACTAGTGTAAGACTATCTTTAGAACTGAATTAGTTTAGCTGGAATTGCAGGGCCAGTTATATATCTGGCTACCTGCACTAGTTTGCCTTTAGTAAAAAAAGTGCTAATAACCTGCCAAGATAACTGAACCATGTATCCCCACAAGACAAATTCCTACTACTAAAATTCAAATTGCATTTTTTAAAATATTTAAATGTTTCCTTAAACTCAGGCACTGAAATCCTAATCAATGTAGGCAGATTTTTCACATGGGACCATGAGATATTTCCATCTTATTAAGGTGGGGGCACACTGCTGCGATAATAAACCTTGCGATCATTTGCCGTTCGTCTTACCTCCAATCGTTAACTCCCCTCATGCTGTGCTCATGCTGGGTTTTGTTGACCGATGTAATCAGGTCACGTGTGATAGAGAAGCTAATTGCTCTATCGTCTGAGCACAAACCAAGCGGCAATTCCCAATAGTATTCTTGTTTCACATTCCCACTAGTGTTCTTGTTTCACATTCCCACTAGTGTTCTTGTTTCACATGAATCTTATAGGAGACATGTAATGGAGTTTCTATCCCAAACCACCAAAGAGAATCCAAAACAACTCAGTCTTTAGGCTCTGATCTGCCACCCCTTTCCAACCACAAACAACTGAAACCCAGAGGAATCCAAACCCAAACCAAGTGTCCAAGGCAGGGGAACATTCTAAGGCTTTCACACATCCCCTCTCACAACCCTTTATTACCCCTTTACTTTTTCTTCTAAATCATGAAAACTGCACAGTTGGTATTGGCTGAACATTTTCTAAACATTATTCTAAACACATATACCACCGCTTACTGTTGTCACAACACAAAGACAGAGACCCAGGAGGGTGCATTGGAACACTCCGAAGCTAAGGAGAATCAGAAGAATGGATGAACAACTAAATACATTTCATGGAAGGTAGCTGGCTTCCCAACGAAGGTTGTAATGTGGAGCCCTGTCTAATAGATTTGTAGCAAACCGTTTAAGAAAGAAAAGCCCAGGGTTCGGTTCTTGTAGCATTTCCAGGCTTAGACTTGCAAAGTAGAACCAGACGGACACTGCCCCAGTCATTATAGTCCCAATCCCATGCAGGGTTTCCTTGTCTTCCTATTAGGCCTTCTCAGTTGGCTCTCAGTACACCTACACAGCTGGCCCTGCAAGCTATCTGGGCTCAGATCATCCTCTCTGAAAGTCATTGTACAACAGTACTCCACTAAAACTGCTCCCCTTTATAAATATACTCTAGAGAAAACACACACACCACTAAGATATACAAACACACACAGACAACGCTGTAACGTTCAAGCTAGTTGGAAATGGAACAGGAATAGGGGCTGCTTTCTATCCATTCATTAATGTTAATGTCTCTATTCTAAAATATAACATCAAAGAGCCTGACAGTGAGAGACCAGAGGGAGGAGAGAGAGGCAGCAAGCAGTGGTGACGTCAGAGCCAGTAATGCTTTGAGAAGCGCACCAGGGACCAGCCTGCTTATGCAATACAGTGCCTGCCTTCTATAACCCTTTCAAAGAATACATGGCAACACAACTGCTCCTTACTCCTCTTACTGCTAAGAACAGAAATGCAAATGCTTTTCGAATAAACGTACGTAGGTAGAGAGGAAATCTCCACGTAAAATATGAAGTACGTAGGTAAAAAAACAATCTGCTATCAAATTAAAGCTATGATGATACCATTATATTAGAAATTAATGCATCTAGTGCAGTGTTTCTTAATCCTGGTCCTCGGGTCCCAAAGGGGTGCACGTTTGTTTTTGCCCTAGCACTCACACCTGATTCAAATGTTGCCCTACCACTCACACACTTGATTGACGTAAGCAACATATAATCAAGCCTTTAGTTTGAATCAGGTGGGTGATAGCTTGGGCAAAAACAAAACTGTGCACCCCTTTGGGTCCCGAGGACCAGGATTAAGAAACACTGATCTAGTATATTCTTCATCATAAAATAAAAAACAAAAGGCTTTGATTTCCGCTCGTAAAGATTCAATGTGGACTAGAGAACAATAGATCAGTCTAAAAAGTTACTGGAAATATCAAAACACAATCATAATCAAGTTTAGACCTTTTGTTAAAAAATAATGACATCTAGATATATTCATGCAGAATTGTCTTGCATTCTGTTCACGAGATAGCTTTTAACTGATACTTGATGTGACGTTCTTAAGATATAAAACTGTAGACTGAACTGTCAGTACATCATACAGTGTTCCCTGGACCAGACAGCAGTGGTTATGGCTTAAAAAGGAATGTTGGCCTATGTATCTGTTGGCCATTTTAATGCCATGGCTTTTGTTGGCTTTAACAACAGACTGAACTAGGCTCTGTAGTCAGAGTCTGAGCATAGGCTAGTTTACAAGCTGAAAAGGGATGAACCCAAGATGAACCCCCAAACACAGCAAGATAAAGAAACACAAAAGACAGCGATTTTTCTGAAGTTTGGGGGCTCTGTGCAGATTAACAGCTTTCACTCCACTCTAAACAGGAGGGAATTTCCATGGCCAGATCTAGAGAATTTCCATGGCCAGATCCACTTTTCAGAGTGTTTTCTCTTACTCATAGGAAGTTCTTTTACTCAGAAGACCACATCCATGTTGTCTCTGCGGCTGGATGATGGGGCCATTGGCAGAGGAGGAGGGCCAGGGTTGAGGTCTGGGTGGCTGTTCCGCAATGGCTGAGTTTTTGTGACATTTACGACACTAAATACCAATTTACACTCAAATTACTGGGTTGCTATCTTTTGAGGTTCTAGTCATGAAATCTATGCAGCCTATCCAATCATTTTTCATAGCTACTATTTACAGACCCCCTGGGCCAGACAGCGTTTCCCAACGAGTGGGATGCTGTGTACCAGATTTCTTATCGGACATTGTCACCATGGCAGAAAATGAAATTTATGCCATCTCCAACATTCACAAGACATCCAATGACCGTCTTCAAAAGGCCTTTGGAGCCAAAACTGTCTCATTAACTGTCTCATTCAATGTCGGTGCCTACAGACAAACTTAATATGGGAGAAACTATACCTCAAGGGTTGAGAAGTTTTGCCTAACCAGCTATGACAACGGCACAAACATAGCAAATGCAGCAAACGCCATAGCATTAAATGAGAAGTTAAACGAATAGTTCGACAGGCTGCACCTTCAAATTGGTAATGAGTGTAAAATAGAAAACACTGAACTTTAACTTCACTTTTATTCCATTTAATATCACGTTACGTAGGCTATGATCTCTATTTTTAAGTGAGATTATCTACACTGTTTACACCCATGTTTGAAAATCGCAAATCATAACCGCAAGTGCAATATTTGTCGAAGAAATAACAATTCAATATTTTATCCAAATTGTGCAGCCCTACTATACATAAGTTGTGCTGACAAGAAGCAAGCCTCTTTAATGTACCTTAAATTTCTAAACAATGGGAGGCAAGGTTCTCCCATGGAGCTCTTGATTAATGAGAGACACAAACTCAGTTTCCACCTTTAAGTGTTTACTGAAGATTCATCTCTTCAGTATGGTCTGATTGTGTAGTCTGGTCAGTTTGGTTGCCTCACCACTGACATATCCTCTCTCCAACACTATTTGGTCGATGAGTCAATGGCTTCCTTATGACGCCCATAACGTTAATGTTAGTGAACTCTGTGGGCTATACTTGGCCCTGTCTCAGGGTGGTTTGTGGTTGGTTAGGGTATTTTGGTGGTCTTGGTGCTTGGCAAAATGAGCAGAGCTATTTCTTGCCTAGTTGGACCTGCCCATGCTTTTCACATTGAATTCAGAGTCAGTCTGAATTCTATGCTGAGGTAGCTTTTTGGATCTAAGGAATGCTCCCTTAAATTTCACTGGTGTTCTGTTGAATCTTAGGAGGACATGAGTACTTGGACCACACCTTAGGACTACCTGGCCTGGCGACTCCTGTCTATCCCATCCAACCTGAACAAGGCTGGTTGTGTTTCAGATCCACTCAGGCTTCTGCTTGATGACTCTGCAGTCACCTCCCACAACCCAACTGGTCATCCTTGTCCATCCTGTTGTTCGGCTGATCTGTAGACTGTGCCTGAAGACTGTGGACACAGACCAACTCTAGTTACTGACCGTTGGTCATCTGAACATACAAAAATATTGACGTGGCCCTAAAATGGTCATGTAATCTAAATCTCCACTCTGCACAGCCAGAAGAGGACTGGCTACCCCTCGGAGTCCAGCTCCTCTCAAGGTTTCTTCTCAGGTTACGAACCCTATTAAAATAGATTTGATTGATTGATGAAGGGAATACATAAAGGAAAAGTCAGTGAGGGAAAACCAGACAACATTTCCAGGCAGCCAGTCGACCAGTTAGCCATTAGGGAAAGGAGAAAAATCCCTGGGCCAGTCTTACAGTGAGTTGAGAGACCGGTGTGGGTCAAATTGAGGGCTCAAGATTAAGATGGGACATAGAAACAAGAGCCCTGCAGATGTAAAAGTCACAACTGACACATTAGCCACACCCCACTTGGAACACGTTGATCCACCATTAGCTGTTAGCCTGCATATTTTCCGATATGCTGGCAAAACAGACCTATTGCAGACAATACTCTGGATTCTACTAAGATATAGCAGAACATGAGCAAAAGGGAATGTGAAATGCTGCTTCTTCAAACACATTGATGATGGTGGTGGTGAGTGCCACAAACCCGCTGTTGCTCAAACTCTTAGGGGCCCCGTGGACATGATAGAAATAGGCCTGCCACCATTTAACCTGGAGTACATTGTTAAAATAAATGCCTGAAACTAGCGGCCTAAAACTTTTTTTGGTGAGATTGAAACTGTCTGGGGAGCTTCCCTTCTATACAGTTCATCCAACCCAGTAAATGTGGAGGAGTTAAGAGGAGGTTTCACCTTTAAAGTCAAGGCTCGTGTCATCCTTTAACCTGAAAACCGGGTGCATGCTGTTGATACCAGTTCCCACGAGGACAAGCACTAGACTACAGCTGCTGAGAAACGCATGGAACTCCAGTATCAAGGCAAGCGCTAGCCGGCTAATCAATAAAAAACCTCATCCTCTCACATTTCTTCAGTTTGTAAACAACTTAAGGTCACCTGAGGCCCCTGAATGCTGCGGCTAAGTCACTGCCTTGCCGTTAGCAGCAGCATTGAGAAACCTGCTTGCTGATAAAGCCCTGGGGTCCCACAATGGTCGGCCTAGTCAAAATGTCGTGGCCGATAGGAGTAAGTCGACTAACTGTCCTGAACAAGGACAACCATATCTACCAGCCACTAGTGTGATCGAGCAATTGCAAATAACAAAGGCTATAATTATTGCTATCAATCATGATGACTACATTCATTTTTACATCAGGCATTAAATAATGTCATCGAATCAATGGACGCAACATTTCAAAAATACTGCTGTGGTGCATAATTACTTCTTAAATAATCACTAAAATTATTCAGAGACTGAATAAATACCCCAAATGGTGTGTACCTGTGGATTAATTGCATACAGGACATCATGGAATTGGGGAGAAAAAAGGGGTGAAAGGGGAACAAAAAAGACACCCGTCTTTCATAACATCATTCAGGAATAAATATGCTTGAGGAATGGTTTCTTTAAAGTGTGACTCAAACTATTCAGCAAACAGAAGGCAACAGTAGTCCGAGGCAGACTGTTATAAGAGCTGGCGAGATAACATAGGGTTGTGTAGTGAGTATGGGAGCTAGCAGGAAAGCTTGTATGTCAGTTCCAGGGTAAGAAAGAAATATAATTCTCTCTGAACCAATTAAACTATATCAAAACAGAGATAAAATATAATAGTCAGGAGTAGCATTAATTCAGTACCGAGAGATTTTCAAAAACCATGCAGTTATCTTAAAGCCAGCACAAGGTTTTAAAAATTACAATCACAATGTTGCGTCAAAGTAACAACGTTATTATTAAAAATACTCTTTATAACGCATGTTATTTTTATCTTAGAAATTGGCAATATCATTCCAAAAAGTATTGACTGCACTTGGCCTTTAAATGGCTGAAAGTTGTAGTGATAACCATGACAGGCCGCTGAAAGGGGAAGTGTGTGCACGCACGGGTGCTTACCCAGGCCACAGTGTCAAATAAACATGCAGAGTGGAAAGAGGGAGCAAAAAATACATTCCATTTCATTCCCATAATATACCTTTTCAGAGCTTTCAGCGCGCACCTGTCAATCTCACTGTGTAAAACCAACTGGAAAAACGGAACTGGCTGGGGGACTATGCATGATAAATGTCACTTCCTCATCATCTAATGGCATATTGTAGACATGTGTAGCAGCCCCCTCCGCCCTGCTCAACTAGAGTAACAATTCTTCATTGGTGTTTCCCTGCTTTCTTCCAGTCTTTTAATAGGCTGAGAGAAACTACAGCCATCACCTTAGCAACACAGTGTACGTGGGTGGGGTTTTATGTGGATCCCTGGCTGCTTTCACAACGCTGGGAGGGAGAGGGATAGAGAGAGAGAGAGAGAGAGGGATAGAGAGAGAGAGAGAGAGAGAGAGAGAGAGGGAGAGAGAGAGAGAGAGAGAGAGAGAGAGAGAGAGAGAGAGAGAGAGAGAGAGAGAGAGAGAGAGAGAGAGAGAGAGAGAGAGAGAGAGAGAGAGAGAGAGAGAGAGAGAGAGGGAGAGAGAGAGAGGGAGAGAGAGAGAGGGAGAGTGCCAATGACCGACAAAGGATAAACCATTCATCTTTCTCTACTTCAAACATGCACTGGGAAGATCTCAATTGCATTCTCCTCGTGTCCTTTGCCGTTCATTTCTTGAAACCCACTGGGGGGCCCCTCTGGCCTTCTAATCTAATGAGTTTTTTAGGAGACGAGGAAAGAGGACAATAGGAGACCAACACGCAGGCCTGAGAGCGTCACCATGTCTGTAGGCATGTCCACCAGTGGGGAAAGAGAATTACGACTTGACTGATTTTAAGACACGTGTTCTTGTGCGAGGTGTGAACATGGCCACAGGCTGGACTGTTATTATTCTGCAAGCTTATTTCCTCCTTTGTTTCCATGGTCTAGCCATTCGTGCTGCGTGCCTGACAACCGTGACACCTCAATACTCCCACCCTAGCCTATCAGCACATCAGTTATTGGTTGTGGGTTTTATTGCGTGAAGCCGAGGAAGAGTAGCTGCAGCCTATGGGGATCCAAATACCAAACCTCCCTTTCACTCGAAACAGCCACAGAGGGACGGCACACCTCCTTACCACCATCGCAACCCAGTATAGCACACAGGAAGCAGACGGAGAGCTTAAAAATACAAACCACACTGCCATTAGTCATCCTTAACACCTGCAGATTTGGTGAGACAGAATTATGGAAAGAGAGACAGAGATTCAGAGAGAGTGAGAGACAGACAGTCAGGAGTGTGACGGATCTCTATTTTGCCTTGTCATTCTTATTTGCCACTATATGGACATTTTAAACTACTGTGTGGCTGTCAGTGTAAAAATAGGCTGGCGGGAGCTGCAGAGGTGATAGGCTTTCTTTTATATGGCTGGCCAAAGCCAAACTACTGGTATTTGGGCTGCATTTATGAGGCATAAGAAGCCTTAGCCATTGGCAGACAGACAGGAAATCACTTTAAAGAGAGACAGTTGGGTGGCAACTGACTGAGCGCTAATACCTTCATAACTGTGACTTAGTGGGATGTTAACACTAGGGATCATACAGAAGCCATCACCGCACACAATTAAAATGCAAAACACAGCTCAGCATGAAATCTAGAGGCCTTCACTTGGATTTAGGAAATTGTTGGACACAGGACTTTCCTTTGAAAAGAGCATGCGATGGAATGTTCATGTCTATTGTCAGGAGTCTGTCCTGTCTTCCCGGTCATCTGATAAAGCTTGTTGAAGGACATCTCAAACTACACCATCTACTCCGAACTACAGGGTACTGAAATTCCAATGGAGCGAGTCATGAAGTCAAATTGACTTTTGTAGGGAAAATAAATCATACACTCATTGCAATTTATTATTGTCATCCTAACACTCCACATGTCCTACCCCTCAAGACGTAATCATCACAGTGATAGGGCGTTAGCCAAACTGGTTTCACATTAACCGAATGACACCGCCAAACTGTACCCAAGAAAAAGAAGAAAAAGAACAAGAAAAACCTTGTCATACAGAAAGCGTTTGACGGTAAACTTAGTTTGCATTCTGCAAAAACACTGGAGAGGCTATGGCCTTGTTAGCACTCAGCCAGTGTGAGTGACAGCAGCAGCTAGGTGTTTGTGAACACGTCAACCGCAAGTTTACAGGGCAGTGGGGAGAAATTGACAGGTGAGTGTTCACTGGGACCAGCTCCTACAGGAGGACTCAGCACTGTGGGCTGCCATTCAGCCATCCACAGAGAGGGATTCATATAGAACAGAGCCATCAATCTCCCATCACCCCCGGGGGAAAAAGAACAGGCACACTCAGGGCGGCAGGAGATCTGGCCGGGCACCGCTGAGTTTCATCGGTCTGAGGGTTGACTGGCTGTTAGCGCTGTTGTTACTCAACATGGGCTTTCAGAAGCCAGACTTTCCTTCATGTATCAAGCCACTGTGGAGCAACCAAAATGAACTGAAAAGGCATCAAACATTACATAAAATACATAAGTGAAATTTCCATGCCCTCGAAAAAACAAAACGTCAGCACCCAGTGGGCAGAGCTAAACATGCCAGGGACACACTGGACAGATGTCACGGGAGGGAGCTGATTTTAATATTCAATGACAATCCTCCTTTGCAAAACATGATCTTGATGGCTTGCTTAACGTTCCTGATGCCAGACTAAGTGGAGAACATGCATGTCTACAATCCCTCAGGGAGCTATGCAGGAGAATGATAGACTGAGCACTGAAACGACAGCATCTGGGAAACACTCATTGACAGTGAAAACATCCGTGGCAGGGAAGATACTGAACCTCAAAACAGAGGAATAACGGTACAACTGAAATAACTTTCTTCAGCTACACATCAAGTGTGAAAATCCTTCCTGCCCAACCCACAAAGCCGCTTTCGAGACACCAAAAGCCTCGAGGCTCCGCTTTGCTTAAATAAAATGCAACAGTTGCTTTGATGAGGGAGATGAGACCTCCAGTCAGCAGGCATTCCTTACCGAGAACCACCCCCCCCCACCCAAAAAAAAAAACTACATCTACTGTACAGCAGATCAGTATAGGCTACGGTACATACCGGTAGATTTCCATTTTGGAAGACAAGACGCATGACTGTTCATTGAGGATGAAGCCGGAGGCCTTGCGGTGAGCGGCGGTGTCGAGCTGCATGGCGATTCCCTGCCCCCCACCCCCCCCGCGACAGTCCCCCTGGCCTGAGCACCCGACGCTCTCCGCTCCTGCCACCCGACAGAGTGCAGTCTGCCCCTCCGTCCGCCTTTCTCTCTACCGACCTCTATGGGTCATGTCCTTGCCCTGTTCTGAAAAAAGGCGTCAGGGATTCACCGGTCATGATGGATGGGTGTATCAGCCGGTCGGCGATGCTCCATGCGAGCAGAGCCCTGCGATGCGAACGGCCGCTGACGCCGGATTCAGCTTCACACAGCGTTGGAGGGGTAACCTGGCAACAGGCTCTCTCCTCCCTTCCAGGCAGCCAGTTGTTAGAGGAAGATCATGTGTTCCAGAAGATGAAATCACTGCACACACATTCTGGTGTTCATAGCTGGATGCAGTTCAGGAGAGAGCTCCCTCTCTATCCCCCACTCCCTCCAAACACCACCTCCTCCCCCACCTGCACTGTTTCTCCGGTCTCTAACCGAAAAATCCCTCTCACTCTCTCTCGTCCCTCATCACTGTCTCCTACCAGAATAGACTTATCATAATAAACAGGCAGAATTAGCAGTGTTTCGTTGAGCATTATCAAGGCTTAACCAGGCATGGCTGTCGAGTTATGAAACAAGCCTGACATGAGGAAATCTTTCCACAGGTGATAGTGAGAATTATAAAGCAAAAGAGGACTCATTGTCTGAAATTGAATTAATATTATAAAAGCTCTACTGTACAACCATTTTACTCATATATATACCAAAACAATTAGCTTTGTGACCTGGAATTTTAATTTAGGAGCACCAGGGTCAGTGGAATGAAGGATTCTAGCTCAACTATTTACTGGGCATTCACATTTTTTAACTTTGGTGCACAAAGGTCAGCGTTGAGGCCTGCATAATCAGCCATCATTCTTAAACAGTACACTTACAGTATGGAAAAATAAGCTAGGCTATGTCAGTGCTTGTGGGGTCAGCAAGACGGGCTAGACAGTGAGAGACAGTGGCCTTTCTGTACTTCCAGTTATAACCACGACACACCCAGTAGGCTGACCAATGAGACTAACCCCCACAAAATAGGATTTTAAGCCTGGCTGATAACACTACGGAACCACACAACTCCTAAACCTTAAGGTCAAAGGTGTCCTCAACTCTACAACCGCTAGGTAACCTAGGAGCCAGTTACAGAGTATACGGCTGGACATCTCAACCATAAGGCAGGCCTCGATGACATAATCAATAATACTTTGTGTTTACATTCTAAGATCTTGAGTAACAGAAATTAAAAATAAAATGTCCAATTATTTATGTTACTGTAGGCTATATAAAATAAACACATAGCAAAGTTCAAGACTTAAATCCATCACAAAAAAAATCCATAATAATGTTTTGTTAGGTGTTCATAAATATGACGGGAATAATGAAACTCCAGACCACAAATGCCCACGAACTCCAGACCACAAATGCCCCCTGGCGCCAGGGGTTCAGCCCCAGCTCTTCCCTCTCCGTACTACACTCCTGATGTTAAAATAAAATGTCAAATATCCTTAATTCATAAAAAAACATTTCAAAAGAACAGGCTAGTTTGTTACCATATCCCCATCCTCTGTTCAAACTGAAACCCTTGTCAGATACATATCAATAATACGTGTATCTGGCAATTGATAATGCCACCCATCAGAGTTTCAGATTAATCTGGTCTATCATAGAGTTTTACCAAGTAAAAAAGAAATAAATCGGTTAACCGTAAATAAACATAATTCAAACTATTTGGTCATAGGTTGGAGGCTACATCTCTTCAATAAAAACTAATGATTCCACATCCCCTTTTCATAAGGCCACAGGAAGGCTGACGGAACAGAACAGATGCATTATGGCAATGGCGTGTGGCGAGGGTGGGTGGCAGGGAGAGTGATTCCAGACCTCACTGCAAGTGAAGGGGCTGTTGGTCTGCCATGGGAATGAGTGTGAAAGGTCAGCAACAAGAGAGGGACCCGTTGTCCGAGAGAGTGCAGAAACCATAGACACTTGTACTGATCACCGGTGCTAACTAGGGCACCACTGACGGGGGAAAATATTGATAGTTACATCTTGTAACAGTCTTTGACAGGATATTGTATAGTTTCAACAATATTGCAGTATGACTTTTGCATTGGTTTACCATAGCTCAAGTGTTTTCCCTTAAAACATGGTTTTCGATCTTTTCAAATAGGAAATACAAAAATACCAGTGCTTGCACTTCCATAACTAATGAATACAATTTTTCACGTTTCTCTTAACCCTTTGAAGTAGACATATTGTAAGCTATGTTTGGAACAAGGCTTCTTCAATAAAATCTGAGAATCTTATCTTAATATATACAGAATTGTAATCTTGAAAACTGCAATACATTGTCTTGGCACCTAAGTATTGCGGTTATTTTGTATTGAGGTTTCTGGCCATTTGAATGGACAGAAGCATTCAATACATTTTCATGGAGACTATGCACACTAAGAAAGACTAAACCACTGAGAAGGGCATATAAAAAGCTATACATTAGGTATCTATAAGTCTATTTGGTATCTATAAGTTTAACCACAGCAGAGTAATGAATTGTCATAGGGATGGTAGAACAAAAAGCACTTGACATGACAAAATCCTTATTTTCAAGAAAAGCCATCTACCCTGGGAATTCATTACATTAATGGATAAAAACACTTACATAAGAGGTATTTGTCACGCTTTCAGTATCCCGCAAGTAAAGAACTGTCAAAACACGACTTTCACAATAAAAGCTGCACAATTCAATTAGGGCCGGCACTCACAAAGGAACACTCACCGGCCCATAGTATTATGTACAATGAAATGTACATGAAATGACAAGGTACTATATAGACACTGACACCCAGCGGGAAAAGAAGAAGGAAAAAAAACGTAACCAACACTAACGTCAGAGCACAGATGATCTGAACCACAACACCCACACGTTTAAGCCAACAGAGCCATAAACAGACAGCGCTATCCACCTGTGCCAAGCCCTTTAGACAGCCCAACCGTGTGAGATCCCCACCTCCACCTCTAAAAGACACCTCTTCTAGGCAGCATACGGGGGAGCGATGGAGGAAGGGGGGAGGGGTCTTTGTGACAACCCGTGGAGATGTAGTGCCATTTTGAGTTGTCACCACAGGTGGCTTGGGCAGGCATGGCAGATGACAGTCAGACCCAGCTCTCTCGCTTTAAAACAGAGAGAGAGAGAGAGAGAGAGAGAGAGAGACAGACAGAGTGAGAAACAGTGAGATGGGAAGGGGATAAAGGTATAGAGCGAGAGAGATGGAGGAAAGGAGAGAGGTGTAGACAGGTGATAAGACCACTATCAGGGAAGCATGCATAATTCAGTTGTTCACATCTCCAGCCTGCAGCTAGAATGCAGACAAAACGCCAGACAGTCGGAGAAGCTGAAATTGAACACTATTTTCACCTTGGGATTCTGTGCTCAGAACCGCAATGGCTTTAAGATGAGCTGTCGTCCTTGGCATTGTGGCACCCACAGAGAAAATCCATTTGCAGAAAATCCGTCCGTACTAAAACTAATGAGTGTTCCATTAGTCATGTTCAAAAAAGCAATTTATGCTCCAGTAACTTAAGACAAATGGAAGGCACAGCTAAACAGAGAAAACCATGACTTTAACGACAGGAGCTAATCATTCAGCAAAATAAACAGCGCTGGCAGCTGAGGACAACGTCATAGATCTTTAGAAAAGAATTCTGAGGGGACCGCCTGAAGAGGATCTTCTTCCCAAAAGCACCAAAACCACACAAGCAGCAAACAACAAAATGATTTGCTATAGCGTTATCACTTAGCGGGATGAAGAGGCTTGACGAGGAGCCATTCATCAAAACCAGTGTACAAGACCCCTGATAGATACCCTGCTTAGATCCCCTCCAACCACTCCAGCTGCGCTCCTTGACTACATGACATCAGAAATCCCGGAAATCAATATCCCTTTTAAAGGCCCTTAACCCTATCCCACTGAGGGCGCATAATTCAGAACTGATCCAGAATCCAACTGTACAGGTCTCAGTGTGTCCTCCACTGGGGAGCATCTGAACATGCGTGGGTAGAAGCAAAGGAACAAACAGCAGAATGTATGGATGACATAATCATAGGGCGAAGGTCATTGCAGTCTGGCCAGTGACAGGCAGCTCAAGTATACAGAGAGAACAGTGGGGAAAACAACACAGCGATGAATACATTTGCCCTTCAATGCTTAATTAACTAAGTACGACACCAAGCTGCCCAGAGGCTCTTTTGCTTTCCCTGCTCTTTTCTCTGCACAGACAAGCTAAAATCAGTCCCTGTTCAGATCTCACTGGCAAAAGAGGATTGCGTGGCAGTGCTAGCGAGCCTTGTGGGACCAAAGCCCAGCTAAGTGAGAGAATAAGAGTGAATTGGGAAATCATTGGGACATTCTCCAGCATTTTGCATTTAATTCACTTTGTCAGGCAACCTAACGCGCTGCATCATGGCACTAGGAAGTTCAAAGCGCCAGGACTATTAATTATATCAGAGGAGATGCACCAGGTTTTCAAGCAGCTGATCAGCGTCTTCACTGTACAGTCTCTAAAATAGACGTAGGGATGAATGAAGGAGGACACTGGCTTTGTGTTACGGTACAGACAGCCGGTAAACATCAGCGGATGAACGCTGTGTCTCTGCTGGGGGGCCACCAGGACCCTGCTGCTGTGTAACTTCAGACTACCAGCCACCCTGAAGCCCAAGCCTCCTGGACACAGGCAGGATCACACCATTTTGAGCTCCAGCTCCAATGAAATCAGCAGCGTGAACCACTAGCTCTGGACATTTGCACTGCCTCTTCACCACCAGAGCAGAGGAGATGAACATAAAATACTGTAAGAAGAATCGAGAAAAAAAAAAAAAAAAGTTTCTGAGCAAGTGGAAAAATCCTGAGTCCAAAGGTGATCAAGAAAGGAGAGCAAAATCAAGATAAAATGTGAGGGCTAGACATTCTGCCAGGCTTGTGCTTAAAAAGGAGCCTTCGAAGCACAGCTGCCTTACTACCACTGTTCCAAGTATTGAGGCAGTCACAGGCCCAGAGATAATGGATAGCCAACACATGGAAAAGATTCCCTGCTTCACCAGATTCATTTCACTGCACATTTTTATGTCAAATCGAGGAATTTTACAGAAATGTGTCCGGTGGCTAGGTCCTTAGTGACATGTGGAGAGGAAATGGTGCTATGCAGGCTCTTCTCCACCCTGTTACGGGCTAGCCAACAACACAGTTGCCACAATCTTTGTTTTGCAGAAACAAAATCGTATTAGTGAAAATCTTTGGTTTGAGAAATCGTGTTGTAATGAAAGTATACGGTTCCCTTCATGTTTGAGGCCATAATGACAATTTGTGTTGTTTATTTTTGCATGCACTTTTGCTCAATTAATGAAGGGTGCCAACACTATGACTTGACTGTATTTGCCCAAAAAGTAGGAAGGATAGGGGTGTGAGAGCTGGAACAAACCCACGGCCGAATCAAAATCACACTGCAGCGGTATGTCTGGAGAATGCTGGACCACCATTGGCCACAGGAATGTGGTTTCAACCAATCAGCATCCATCGCACATTCTAGAACCCTACAGTATCAAAAGTATGTCCTTGGAGAGATAATCTCTGTATCCAACCATCAAATACAGCAGGTGACATGTATCCATCAACTAGCTCAGCAGAGATGAACCCAAATCACCGTTCAAGGGAAGTAGACTCAGATCAGCAAGAGGGCTACTTCTTAGTGACCAAAGTTAAATATGTCCCTACAGTACGATTATATTCTTTTTGTAACTGATCAGAGGATGGTGGACCAAGATCGAACTTCACAAAGGTTTTTCTCTAGCAGCTGAACTGAACTGTGATGACCAGCAGATATCAATTACACCGTGTCATTAAATAAGCTCTGATGCCGAATTAGGACCATGAAAAAGACGCCGACGGAAATAGACAACGATGACACATCATAGCACGGGCAGAGTTGTGATGGACAGGAACATTTTTGTTATTTTATTAGCTTCCCTCAGAGAAATGTGCTAAACAATGTGTAAATAAAATGCACAAACATGTTGAATAGCAGGCATATAAAGACACTCATTTCAGCAACAACCTCTTTTCTGAAAATGTTGCCCAACCAAGACACACAACAGAACATTACCCAACGGGCTAGCTCTGTAACACCTGTTTATGGAACTTCACTTAATGCAGAGAGAAGGCTTAAGGATTAAACTGCACAGCAAACACTTTTCAGTGGTTGTCCCATTTGTTACATTTCTCCCTAAAATGAGGCCATGAAGAAAATATCTACAAAGATGGAGGCGTGAGAAGAAAAAAACAACCATGCTAAACAAGCACCCAGGGACTAAAGCGACAAAACGGCTCAACCAGTCACCCAAAAACTAGAAAACATTTCACACAGGCTGCATGAAACAATGGTGATGTATATCCAAACTCTGATGAAACTGCTCTACCAAATGAACTGCACCTGTTCCTGCCATAGCATATGGCAACAGGTCCAATTACCTGCCGTTGCATCTTCTCAGAGGCAGTGGGGAAGCATGGAGGCTCTCCAAGGTGCAACAGGTTAGGAAAATGACCAACAGGAGAGAGTCAAACAGGCATCTCCGGCAATTAGTCCAATTTATTCCACAAACACAGAGGTGCTTACAGCCTCTTCAATGTTCTGTAGTACAGCACAGAGTCTACACACATTCCACCAAGACCAAACGTGGTTTACGCTAGTGTAAAACACTACCATATTGCGGACCCAAGGGCATATGATTGCATTGCATAGCATGAGGGTCAGGGTCAATGGGTTGCGGGATTTTCAATCTATTACAGGGGGATCAAAGCTGAATGCTCCCATCACTTCATCACAGAAGAACAACTATGTTCTAACTGTACATTGACCACACTGTAGATCTGAATGGCTTCTAAAGAGGACATGGTCTGGAAATGTGAGCTATTATGCTGTGTTATAGATACATTTGTCAGCAAATCTGGGCTGGGGAAGAGGCTCATCACACACAAGCTAAAGCCATTCAATCCGTCCTGAGGAGGGCACAGACCGGCTAAGCTCTAATCCAAACTTGGTCAACTCCTACGCCATTTAAAAGCACAGATACGAAGGAAGGCACATTTCTGCTAACAACACACTTGAATTACAAACAAACTGGCAGTAAAAGTCCATCTAGTACAACTGCTCTCCGCAGCGTTTCTCCATCTACCCCAAACAACACATACTTCCCCACTCTCCCCGCGCTCGACAGTCTTCACGGCGAGGACTTACGAGTCACGTGTCATGGTGGCGGCGAAAGCGACAGGAATTTTCGGCAGCAACACCTGAGAACGTCTGAAAGGCTCTGCTTGGGTCAGTGTTCTACAAGGTCTGCGGTGAACAGTCCCGATATCTGTACGACAGCACCGCGGAGCTACCATGTCGGCCAGAGGCTCCAACAGGCCGGCTGTCACTCAGACCCTCCCCCAGAGGAGGGCTAAATCAGGCAATCCGGGCAGCCCCCCAAAGAATGTACCCCTCAGCCCCAGGAATAAACATGCTGACTGAAAGGCATCATAGGACGGTTTTGTTCCGGGGCTTTTCTGAGTGAGACTCCAAATCCATTAATATCCTCCATCCAGCAGAACCAGTGGCCTAACTGCACTGCACATCAAAATGTTGTCCTGTGAAGCAAGACGGAACATTTAACTACAACGGATATAGAAAAATGAATTTTTGCCTGTAAGTCCATAAAATGGTACAGCACGAGTATGGCCCAAGGCCAATCACCCAACACAATCCAGATGATCTGGTACATCAATGGAAGCATGTATAAACAGACACGAGCCTTCTCAAACACATACAGAAAGACCAAATAATTGACTGGAAAGCATGGCCTAAACAATTATCAGACTGCATCCTAAGGTGTTTGAAAGATAGCTTTCACCAATAAACTGTGATTCAGTAAATGAAGGAATGACAAGAACATAACTCTGTCCATTAAGCACTATAGGAGCCAGCAAGTGTGTGTAGCCTTCCCACCCCCAGCTCCTCCCCTATCCACAATGAGAGCAAACTGAAGACAGCAACAGGAGGAGATACTAGTAAAAGTCACAAGACAAATCACAACACAATTGTCAAATTTAGCACTTTTTTTTGGAAAAACTGCTTTCTCTCACCTGAGCTAGTCTTCTAACCTAATGGTCCATTGATCTGGTTTCTATGGTGACATGGCCCTTTCATTTGAGCGGGTGGAAATGGGCCAGCGGATTTACAGGATTATGGAGGAAGGAGTGAAGCCTTCGTACAGCCTTTTCAGGCGTGCGTCTGTGCGTGCGCGCGCATGTACGTGCTTGCTGCTTGCACATGCGTCTGTGGGAAAACGTGCATGGCATGCCTGGTTGGCTGTGTCCCTCCCTGGTCCTGAGCCATAAACACCCTGATTTGCTGAAGACACAAAATGAAGACCTGGTTCAACTCAGGACAGGCTGTGATTTAGTCGTCTGGTGGGTCAGTGCTAAACACTGTTAAATGTTGGCCAATTCCCCCGGCCAAGAGGCAGCCAGGCCAGATGCTTGTGTCGGGGCACAGGGCCCTGCATATCACCAGGATGACAGATTAAAACTGCACTGGCGAGTGGAAATGCATCTGTGAGATGCCTGAGAGGAGACCGGCCCACTGAGTGAATCACAATGGTGTCAAAATCTGCACATAATTCACAGGCGTGCTGAGCTAGCAGGGCAGCTAGGGAGAAGCCTGTCTTGTTTGTTAGGAAGCAGCCGTTGCTACAGTAACCCCAGTCTTCTGTGATCTGGGGTTGTGAAGAGTCACAGATGCACAGCAGAGATCTAGGGGGTGTGTCAGGACACTAGCAGAATTGTGCGTCTGTATACTAACACACGATGAGCCTCAAGACAGGAACTACCATCTCATGGTTTTACGAATCAACCAATCTTTGGCCAGCAAGACGTAAAAACCACTGTCTCTCCCCAAAGTCTTTGCGGGCACTTCTATACATGCCACATAAGTCCAAAACGTAAAATAAGTATTGGTCATTCAACTCTCTATATCCAGTCAGAGAGGGTTAAGCCCACACATTTGGTCTGGTCGGTCTCAAACCTCCATAGTGTTCTTGATTTCTGTGCAGTAAACCGCAGAGTGAGAACTGGTCCCGGTTGCTCCTCTGTGGATCATCACAATGAGATGCATGATTCTGCTGACCTTATCTTGGCCTTCACAGCATTGATCTCTATAGACCATAAGCAGGTACTGCTTTCCATGTCAAACGTGTGCCTGCTGGCTAATGCAGTGCAGAGAATGGTATGGCCGTCTTAAGCAGAGATAGAGACTCAGTCATCATTGATGAAGTCTGTCAATCACTGTCAATAGCCAATGGTATAGCAACATGACTCAGCCCTGTACTAACTAGTTAAGACTCCCTGTAGGTTGCCTGATTGATAGACCCTAAAAGACACTCGTCTGCTTCTACCAGGCAGCATATCAGCAGACATCCCTACCCGGTCACAAGCTGGATCTGGCCCACTGCAACGCTGAGACCATAATCCCTAAATCTTTTAATATCATGTTCAACATGCTTTGCCGTAAGGACAGAAATGCCACAACGGACAAAGATTAAGTTGCACAGCCATGATGAGGTTGGACTAAATCTAAACCCTACAACATAGGTGTTTTTCTCCTGTTAAGTAGAAAACAAATCTTCAAAAAATATTTAAAAAATTACAAAAAGAAAAAATATAGAAAACTGAGTGTCAATTGTATAGCCTAATTCTAAGCAATGTACATCTCTTTTGACAATGTCTGTATTACTAATAAGTCACGGATAAAATGCGCTAAATGAGTTGCAGGATATTATATTTTTGGGGGGTAGAAGAGAAAGTGGGAAGGAAAATTTGCTGGCGTAGAAGAAGCCATTATTGGACCCCATGCTATAGTGTTATCTGTGCAATGGAGGCAGTGGCTTTGACCGCTGGATCATCTGAGGCAACAAGGAATTATATAAGAAACTACATAAGTGACTGTGCACATGGTGGGCTGTTTAGTCCCTGGAACAGAAGAGACCGAAAACTGCTGCCCTTGAACACCGAAACGGCGCAAACCGAGTTACTGTCAGCTATAGTCAAGCCATATTCCGACTTATCCTTGATTCATCCACTTCTAAAAGGCATTGCAGTTTGCTTATCATATTGACTCTCTCAATATATCTGCAAAGCGATTTAATATCAATTACCTATATTGAATATGGAATTGACCTTAAAAACATCCCTTAGCATACTGACTCATGTGGAGAGGCTCATTTGTTTCATGAGCAGTCGGTCTAATCATTTATCACATCCTTTGTCAGTGCTACCTTAAAATAAAAAAAACAAGGCCTATAATTCTCGTTCTACTCTAGGTCGACACAAACTATACAGGACAAACATGAATTTCTGGGAGGGAGTCATTAATCTCAGTGAAATGTATCAACAGTCACTAGCACAAACAAAGCCTCATCATAAGTGGAATTCCACACAGTCAGCGTAAAGCTATAGTTCCAGTTCATGAGTGCTAAACAAAAGGGCGATCTGCTTTCGATTACACTGAAAAACACCGGTCACAGTGAAAATATGCCTGCTTGGAACAGAAGATAACCTGTGGACTGGATACGGGCTGATGTTGCTATGCAAATATGACAAGACAACCACGCTGCGTCTATTGTGCCTTTATTCTAATGTGAACTTGTTACGCCTCACCCGTTACCTACAGACCGAGCACACAATACCTTTCCAAACTCAGTCCCCACTGGAAGCAGAGCAATGTAAACCTCACGGTCTACTTTAGCTAACAGTCCTACAGTATATATGGTAATAGAAGAGCAAGGATTTTAAAAGGCAAGGGTGTAGCTCTCCAAAGCAGTGGACAAAGGCTTGGCTTACCAATTTTTTATAAAACAACCGTAGTTGGAGTACAGACACAATCTAGTCGATAGTCCAGTAATGACACAAATGAATATATAACATAGCTTTAATTTCATTATATTTGAGACTGAAGAACAGATTAACTGTGCACAAGGTGACAAATCATGAAGCACTGTAAAAAAAGAAGTGTATTCATTAGGGAGATAAGACCTCCATATAAAACAGCAAATCACATACTGTTAATGTACTGAAATATCAATGTAAAAACTGGCTTCTGGTGTTACAACATGTATTTGCATGAAATCAATAGCAAATAAACTTAGTTTGTAAGAATGTTGTAAGGCGGGCCTAATATGTGAAAGGTAAGATAAGTTATTTTTTTAACAGCTTTCTTGATGAGGTGCACATACTTGGGCATTATTGCATTTCAAAAGTCTTATGGGGTTTGTTCCATTTAAATGTGCAGTATTGATAACATGAAACGTCACTTGCGTAGGCACTTGTTAAATACTTTCCAATGTCATGCTTAGGCTACTGGCTACATTGCAGATGCAAAGCGAGAAAGTCAAGCGAAATCACGGTTCTGAGATACCCATTGCTGTGTGGACTGAAAAGTGTCTGCATGTTATGCAAATGTTATGTAAATTGCAATTTCAACCCAAAAAAATCTCAAGCAAATGTGCAGAGGGCCTTAAAGGATAACATCTGCCAGCATCACAGCTAGAACTTTATCTACGAAGATCCCTACCATGCAAACAAAGTGTTAACAGAACAACAAAAATGTATAATGGTCGATGTATAATTATACGGCATTCCTCTGTGGTTCAGGTTAAGGGGAGTGTTTAACCCTCATGGATGTACATCTAATCCTCTCCCTGCGATCATTAGGCCTCAGGAGCTGAGAAAGCCTCTGTGATACCACACATGGCAATCATAACTTGATGACTCACGCACTGACTGAGTCCGTCCTCTCATCCACAGAACCAAATCACTCAGCACCAAGGTGGGTGTATGGGTGGGGTGTGTGTGTGTGTGTGTGTGTGTGTGTGTGTGTGTGTGTGTGTGTGTGTGTGTGTGTGTGTGTGTGTGTGTGTGTGTGTGT